>NW_024121765.1:21819984-22036626 GCF_016745375.1 Pimephales promelas
ACGTTGTATTTGTGTGTGTGTGTGTTAAACCTTCCGCCCGTCATCCATGTATCTGTGTGATCCAAATCGACTTACAATTGCACACCAAAGGCATGTGTTTTATCTTATCCACTGCGCCATCACCGCTAGAGCACCAAAAGTTATGGACTGCAGCTTTAATTTTATTATTTATTCTCAATTTATAAAAGTAAAACAGGAGGCTTATTGTATTTACGTTGCTGATATTTTCATAGAAGAGCTTAAAATAACATTCTTACCACAAAGTGCTAGTAAAAAAACATTACTTACTGAGTTTACTGAGTTATGACATAATTTGTAATCAATCTATTACATGCAGGAAATATTGTATTGTGTTACCAGAAAGCAGATGTTAAGTAGATTTGATGACTATTAAAGGAGACACTCATATATGGTGACTGTCATATAATACTGTACAATTGAAGTTTTCTTTATTTATTTTTTTGTTCAACAGTCTGGGAAGAAAGTGAGCATAGATCCAAATCCTTTTGTCAAACTGACTGTTGGACAAAAGATGTATACAAGCAAGGTAACATTTATAAATTAGCTTTAACCTGTTTGAAGACTAGCAGCGCACATATATTCAGTCCCGTTTTGCTCCTGTAATTTCAGGTTAGGTATAAAACTTCTGAGCCGTTGTGGGAGGAGGCCTTTTCCTTCCTTATCAACAACCCCCGCACTCAGGAACTGGAAATTGAGGTATTCTATAAGAAACCACACCAATAGCATGAATGTTAAAGTCGGCATGAAACAGAAATTGCGCTATTTTTTTAACCTATTGTGTAGTATATCAGAGTGAAACAGCTTCTGGAACAAGAAAAAATGCTGGGTTGGAATTTATTGGATCGTTGTATGATTGTAGCTTGCTATTGCTATGATCTCAACTTAGTGACAGGATGTCCCACCCCTGCGCCTGTAAACATGTTAAACACATCATCAGAGAAAAGAAGAGATTCCACTGCAAGTTATTTTGATTAAAGATTACAAGGCCACATTAATATAAAAATAAAATAATTGTGTGCATGGATAAACCATTTATAATAAATTCCACAATATTCCATAAAAAAATATAACTGTCCATTTGGATTTCATGGTGTCTTTAAGTAATTAATAAAGTCTAAAATAATGTTAATTACATAAGTCTACTGTAGGTTACACTTACTGTTCAAAAGTTGTTGTTTTTTAAAGAAATTAATACTTTTATTCATTAAGGACATATGAATGTGGTCATATACTGTACATACCATCCTCAAAAAGAGACACAAATTTTAACACATACACTGTTTTGTATTTGTCAAATGATAGTATAGATGTTGTTTGTGTGTCTCAGGTGAGGGATAGTAAGCACAAGTGCTCTCTGGGTTGTGTGCGGGTGGCACTTGGTTCTCTCCTGAAGGAGGCGGACATGACGCAAAATCAGCAGTTCCCCCTGCAGAACTCTGGCCCCAACAGCACCCTCAAACTCAAAATGGCTCTCAGGGTTGGTGTGTCTGTGTGCGATTCATTTGTGTGTGTATGTGTGTGTTTCATTCAGCACATTCCATATAAATATGTTTTTGTGTAAACAGGTCCTCTGTTTGGAAAAGGAGGTCACGTCCAGCCAACCATCATCTGTCCGAGTCAGACACACAAGTCAAAATAACACTTACGTGTCCCCTCAATCTCAAACAGCTACTAGCTATAGCAACTCCACAGTCATCCAGACGTCACACAACCCACCTTGTACCCCTCCACCGGACACCCCTCAAGGGAAAAGAGGATCGGATGGCTCCCCGGTGCGGCTTGCGGAGGTAGGCCGCAGTGTTTCCAGTCTAGTGATAAGCAGCTCGCACAAGCATCAGACTCACAGAGACTCTACTCCTAGTCTGGCCTCTGACATTTCACTGCCCTGTGCCACAATGGAACTGCAGCAGCGGTTACAGCAGCTACAAAAGTGAGTCTGTGTCCTTGTCTTATGACACACTGATTCCCTATATGCAGAGGTCATGTTTGCGATTTGCTTTTTTTCTTGTCAGTGCAATTACAGTTTGTTAGAAGTCACGCTGCCATTTTCTGTTGAGTAAGAGAAACACCAAAAGCCAAATAAGTGAGTCGCAATAGCAGTACCTAGTTCATTGCGAACTACAGTATTTATCTGCTCGGCCCAATGAACAACACGGCATGACTTACTAGATAGCACTGAGCAGATTGGTCTCTACTGAGGCACCCAAAACGATTTGAATAGTGAAGCAGTGGAAAGTGTGACATGACCCATTTTTTGTATTTGTCACTGATTCCCTTTTACAAACTCCTATGGCATCCCAAATAGCTCAGCTAGTTGAAACTATATTACACTAACTGGAGTATTTTAGCAGTAGGTTTGCATATTTATACCAAATGTAATGAAATTATTCAAATAAACCACCGTTCAAAACTTTTTTTTTTAAATAAATTATTTATTTAACAAGAATCCATTTCATTGATCAAAAGTGACAGTAAATACATTTATAATGCTACAAAATGTTTATAATATATATATATATATATATGCATCAAAGAATCCTGATTGGATCATGTGACACTGAAGACTGTTGTAATGGCTGATAAAAGCCTATTATTATTTGCCATAAATTCTGTTGTTTACATCTAACTGTAGTTACATCTAATTGTGGTAATGAGGAGCCATGCATTGTTTTACCTGTTGATTGTGAAAAGTGGCTGTTAAATAAAAGAATGTTTCCAGGTTGTGTGAGTTAAGACGAAAAAACTAAGAAAAAAGAGTTAAAAAGTTAGAATTAAAGGTTATATAATTCAAAAAGTACTTCAAATATTTTACGTCAATTTAATTGGGAATGATGTGCATCAAGTCAGTCATGCAAAATAAGGAATAAAGGAAATATAGTCAATTTTGAATTCATGTTAACTTTAAGAAATTGTTTGAAGAAAAACGTAGTCCCGTACTCTGTCAAATGAACATGCTGTTTCTCTGTTACAGCGGCTCTGGGCTGAGCCAATATCCGCTTGGTGAAGTCCAGCTCACTATTCGACACAGCTCACAGAGGAATAAACTTATTGTAGTGGTTCATGCTTGCAGGTAACCTTCATACCAAAAATACATTCCTCCTTTCTGTTTTTTAGTACCACTTCCAAATCATTTTGTGTGCGTAATTTGTAATATATTTAGTATAATAGTGAGGGTTTTTTTGACAGGTGATCAGAGTATTATAAACTATGTGTGCAAATAACAGGGGACACGTTTTTGCATTTGTTTGTTTAAATTTGCATAAATGTGACAAAACCGGTCTCTGTGAAAACACTTCTCGTGCTTTTGTGTAAATATGTGTTTCCATGTCTCATAATCACAGAAACCTCATAGCACTGACCAGAGATGGCTCAGACCCATACATCCGCCTGTACCTGTTACCAGACAAGAGCCGGAGTGGCCGCAGAAAAACCAGTACACTCAAGAAGACGCTCAACCCTGTCTATGACCACTCGTAAGAAACTCACTGAACACACAGTCAGACACAAGACCAAGAGTACCAACCAGCAAAACTCATTTTCATAATAATTGGTACAAAAGCCCTTTTGAAAAAGAAGTACACTTTCTCATTTTTTAAACAGATAACATATTATGGAAATAACACTGATGGAATATGTAAAAATGAACTTAAGTGTGACATAAATGTTGTAGTTTTGTACACATTTGTAATGATAAAGTTGCAATGAATCAATTAAACTGTCTTTTTTTGAACTTGAGAAACATTTTAAGATGTTTCTTTAGCTTGTTGCGGTACTTTTAATCTTCCTTTTTAATGTGCAATATTGTGTAAGGTGGTAACATGGGGATTTTAAAGGCAGTTTATGAGGAAATTCAGAGGCGACCATATTACAATAATGAAAAAAAAACTTTTTCCTAATAGTATTTATTTATTACTTTGCTCTTGTGCATGTAAAACTTAAAGCGGTTACAGACACAGTGACTTTAACTCATTGAATATTCAAATTAGAAGAGGACCTACCAAATTCAAACTCAGATCTGCTGTTTATCTTGCTGTATGCATTTGCATGACATTCCTTTTCATATTAAATCCACTGCGGAGCTTCTTAATGGACAGATTTAGCTACCGGTAACTGTTTTACCCTCCGTACCAAGTCAATCAAGACTTTATAATATATGTTGTAACTGCCCATGTTTCTGAGAAATTTTCTGTATTACTGTAAGTTTATTGATGCCAGTTGTATGTGCAGTTTGAGGTATCATACAGTACTAACCAATAACAGTAGTAAGTTAAAGTCTCTTGGTGTGTTGCTTTTGTCAGCTTCGAGTTCAGTGTGTCAATAGTGGAACTGCATAGGAGGACACTTGATGTTGCTGTGAAAAATGGAGGAGGACTGCTGTCCAAACACAAAGTGCTACTGGGCAAGGTACAAACCCTGACACATTCACTATTCCTACTTTTTCTCATTTTGTTGATCATTGGATTTTTATGGTGGCTTGCTAATGTCTTTGTCACAGGCACTTGTGGACTTGGCAAGTGAAGAAATTTCTAAAGGATGGACTCGATGGTATGATTCTCATTCATTCATACTGTCACACCTTTACATTTGCCTTTATTTGATTATAAAGGCTTCTTTTTTGTCTCAGGTATCAACTGACTGAGGATGGATCGAAGAAGATAATTCAGATGTAGTGGTGGTCCGTGCAAGAAGCCAGGAAAGAATGAAACGGGCTGATAACTGGGACATGTCACAGCCCGCACAGGATCACATAGAATCTTTAGTAGCAGAAGAGGAGCGTTGGATTAACTAAACCAGGCTACTTCTACTGGGATTTACACTGGCCTACAAACTCTCTTATCATTTAATTCAATTATTAGGGTTTGCACACATTTATTTCTCCAGTAGATAAAAATGGTTGTCAATCTATAATACAACATAAACAAAAGAATCATTTAGATTCATGAATACACTCTCTTTATTGGATTTAAGATATTTTGATAATATTCTGAAACTTTTGGGTTTAGTACTACATTTTTAATGCTGCATTTTGTAAACTATTAGAATCACAACAGAAAAAAAAATATTGAAAAAATAGTTGGAAAGGCAGACATTTTACTTTTACATTGTTATTTGTTGTGTCAGCAAATAACACAAAGCACATGGCCAAAGAGGTATAGGGCCACATTTGCAAAAGAAAAACACTACACATGTATGTATGTATGTATGTATTTATGTATGTATGTACACATTTTTCCCTCTTTATTTTATGCTGCTGTTTTTTTCTACCACATATGGTGAAGGAAAATTCTAAGTTATTTTCAGCTCTTCATAAATGATCCATTGATAATACTTTATTTTAAAAGTATTTCACTGTTTCCTGTAGCACTGCGCAAAATGAAAAGCCTGTACAGAAATATTTGATACCCATTTTGTTTGCAAGAGTTTTAGCAGTTTAGGCAAAATACTGTATGTTTCTGTTTGTAAGTAGATTGATACTAGCTTGGTTACAACGTGTTTTGCTCATGGATTGTTTAAAGACTGTAAATTGGCTGTTGGTGTGATTTCCAGCCTGACTCTTCTCTATGCATCATGCATGATATCATTGAAAAACGAAAATCAGTTTGTATCCCTGAACTCGTAATTTGGATTTGTGCACTTGGACCCAATCCCCTGGTTTCACAGACAAGGTTTGAGCTGGTCCCAGACTAAAGTGGATGTTTAAGCTGTTTTTACTCAAAGCAAGTTGCAGTGACATATCTTAAAATATATCAGTGTCATTGTTTAGTCTGCAGCACATCACATCAGTAATTAAGAAACAATTCAACAATTATAAAAGCTACTTAAATTCCCTAGTTGGACTAAGGCCTAATTCATGGCTTAGTCTAAGCCCTGTCTGTCAAACCAGGCCTTGAGTTTTTGAGTCCAGTATCATATGTCAGAGACAATTTCAGAAGTGTGCATGAGGAATTTCTTTCTTTTGTGTTTTTTGCTGAGTTTTTGATATCATCTTACAGAAATCATCTTGTTTTTTTATAGTGTAGGTAAATGTACTGTTTTATCACTCTGGGTGTACAACCCCCAACCCCACCCTTTCAGAGTTACAGAGTTTAATTTAGTCTCTCTTCATACTTTTGTTTTTGATGGTATGTTTTAACAAGGTTATGTGGAAGGTATTGAAGCAACCTAATAAAAGATAATGCTCAATATTTTGGCCCAGTTTTGGGTTCAGCATACTCAATTATTGAATGTGGTAATGATAGGGATACCACAGTGAGACGGCCGTGGTTTGAGGTGGTTTCAATTTTCAGTAAAGGCAGGAAATGACTGAGGTGCCCTTAACCCCCAATTACTCCCCGGTTGCTGCAGTGAATCTGGTGCCCACTGCTCTAGGTGTCGGTGTCAGTGTGTGTGTGTGAGAGAGAGTGTGTGTTTACTACTCATTGCTCCTAAAAATGTGTAACTTGGATGGGTTAAATGCAGAGGACTAATTCCCAGTAGGGGTTACCATACACTTCATAAGAGCAATATTTTCTTAAATCAACAATCTTTTGGTAGTGCAAAATAGAAAGGACAGATTCAAAAGTTGGTTTATTATAAAAATATATATATATATATATATATATATATATATATAAAAAAAAACATTTGACTGTAACAGAAAAGTAGTAAGCGTATAATTGCAATGTATTACAGAGTAACCTTTTTTGTGCCTTTTATTATTGGGGGCTTAACATACAACGTGCATTTGGCGCCAGCTGGTGGACATTAGTTGTTGTAAATTTTAGAGCGGTAAAATAACTCTGCTGACGTTGTGAAATAGTAGTGAGCGTTTGAAGCGTGTAGACAATTAGAAATATTTATGAAGAAGATAGATACGGTTTTAGCATATAGTAGAGATCCTAGGTAAGATTTGTGTGCACTTTATTTAGCGGAGAATATCTCAACTGTTCTAGACTAATGTGACTCCATTGAACAACGTGGGATGTGTGCCAAAATCTCTAACCAGGACGAAAGTCCTGAAAATGACCACATTAAGTGAATACATGGCTCTGAGTGATACTATAATGACACCACAAGTGAATGGGACTTTTTCTTCCCTTTATAGATATCCTCATAAATTTCTAACAGATTAATCTTTATATTAAGAGAAATACTTTTTTGTATTACACTCTAAAAAATAAAATATGCAAATGAGGCAATATCTCATTAAATATGCATTCATATAAACCATTGAAGCTACATATTTTCTGAGGAGATCACAATGTTCACAATGACCATGATTATAAGGTCATAGAAGAGTGTAAGCATTCTAATTTAAAGTCCCCGTGAACCGGAAGTTGCAAACGATTTTTCTCCAGTGCTGTGACGTATTTCCAAGTGAAACGGAATATTGAACAGAGGGCAGGGTTTTACTCTAGCGCTCCTCCTCTCCATCTCTCGCTCATAGCAAACTAACGGTTTGAGGGGAGTGGTTAAGCGTTTCCCCACCCAAGTTGTGAAACCTACGTCATCAGAAAAAGAAACCGTTCCAGACCGGAAGTAACTTTTCAGATTTTGATTAAAGATTACCAAGGTAAAACATTTTTTAAATATATTTTTACTTGCACGGATTAATTGTTCACCACAAGACTAGTAATATGCGCTAACAAAGTAAATAGGTTCGATTTTGATTTCACGGGGACTTTAATATAAAGAAAATGGCTAAAAAAAAACAGTCAACCTTATTGTTATTGCTGTACCCTTTTGTATTCCAATAAAAAAAAAAAAGCAGTCAACCTATTACACACATGAGGTCATTACAGAGCACATGGCTGTCAAACAAGATGATTTGAGATCAAGAAAAGTAAGGAAATCCAATCCTTAGTCTTTGTGTTGGCGTGCACATTTACAGTATTGTGTCATTATCATTTGAGTTGTAATTTTGCGTATAGGCCTATTCAAATAATTATAATGAATTTGTATCAGTTTTATATTTATTTTGGTGTGTATTGTGTATCTAGCTAATAACAGTTTGTCCACCTAGTTAATGAATGCAGACTATTTTCTGTGGATGGTCAATCGCTTCTCCAAAAAAGTGACACATGAGAGTGACAGTGTCCCTGGACTCACAGCTGAGAGAAGTGCAACTGTGGATGCCAAAGAAATGTTGGAATAAATAAATGTGTAAATAAATACATGTAGAAATAAATAAATGTGAAAATAAATAAATGTAGACATAAATACATAAATGAATGTAGAAATAAATAAAGGTGGAAATAAATAAATGAATAAATGTAGAAATAAATAAACAAATGTGTGAAAAAATAAAATTATACATAAATAAAGAAATAAAAGTATAAATACTCATTTATTTGTACTTTTTTACATTTCTTTGTATATTAATTTCTGTATTTATTTGTGTATTTTTGCCTTTTTACATTTCTTCGTATATTTATTTATGTATTTATTTATTTTTAATTAAGTCAGCTTTGGCAGTCCATACCCACAAACACACGCAATCATTATCGACTTCATGGCATTGGTGAGAAAGGTATAACACTTACACGACATGGTCATTGTGAACATTGTGATCAAGTCAGAAAATCTGTAGCTTCAAGAGGTTTTATGTATGCATATTTAATGAGATATTGCCGTATTTGCATATTAATATGAAGAAACTAGTAGAAATGTATGAGAATTTCTATAAAGATAAAAAAAAAAGTCCCATTCACTTGTATTGTGATATAAGTGTCACCTATTGTGGTCATTTTCAGGACTTTCGTCTCGGTTAGAGGTTTTGGCACACATCACATGTTGTTCAATGGGGTCACATTAGTCTAGAACAGTTGAGATATTCTCCGCTAAAGGAGGATCTAGACTAATAGAGATGAAGAAGACCAGACATTCTCTGAGAAGACCAAACAGGAATCCAGTACATTAAGACAGTTAATCTCCACAACAGCAGATGGCACTGTCTCATCGGCACGACGAGGACGAAAAACATTACGCCTGCCTGACGTCATGACGCCTCCTTAACTTTGAGCGGGGAAATATTGAAACGGACTCAGCGGTTCTCTGAGGATCTTCTGTATGTAAACAAACTTGTTTTACAATCTATGATTAAAACTAACAGGTTTAAGCTGACGGAAAAAATATATATTTACAATGTGCTGTAATATGTGCTGATATAGTAGAAATAATGTTGTGCATATACAAAACTAAAGCTTTAATGTTAACGTTACCTGTCGTCAGTTTAACTTTGGTTTGACATGTAACGTTAACGTTTGGAGGAAGAAACTGTGAAGTTAACGTTACATTGATACTATTGCGTACATAACTGTAGCCTTACCCTGTGCACGGGTAACGTTTATAACATAAACTTATAGATCAGTGTTACGGTATGTAAGTTAGTAACTTAACGTTAAGTGTGCTTCTGTTCTGTCTTAATTTTTTCAGCGAAATGTCGAAACGAAAGCAGTTCCTGGACTCGGTCCATCATGAGCACGTCCAGGATTTTCTGAACTTCATCAGATTACATGTGAGTAATGTTTTCAACGCTCACTGTCAGTGTCACAGAATAAGATATTTTTAAAAGTATGCCAAGGTTTACTTGTTTTTCACTAGAAAATGTATATTACATTGTGTAAATTACACTGGATACATGTTTGAAATTTGAGAGCAAAATAACAAACAAGAAAGGCCTTTCTGACTAATGATGCTGTATATAAGTAAGTAAGTATAGAACTTACTTGGCAATGAAATCAGGGATTCAGAAAGAGCTGAAAAGAGCCCAGTGTTAGCCCAGCCTATTATATGAGGTCATCGTGTTCACTGCTGTTTGTCTTGCAGAAGGATGGAGCAGATCCGTTTGACCTGGCCGAGGTTTTGGCGGAGCTGCAGAGGAGTCAGAGGCAGGAGTTGTGGGAGAAACAGTTGAAGTTACTGCAGCACAGTCTCACTGCTTACCCTGCAGAGCGCTGGATCACTGGGGCTGAGGAGGACGCGGGCGACATGGAGGTGGAGATCTCTGAGGAACAGGTCAGTCTGCTAATGGTTTGTAAGAAAGAAAACCAAGAGCCTTTTGGTAACATGTCAAAATGACGGTTAACGTGATTTCACCAAGTTCGCCATGTTCCTGGATCAACACCTTTGTTGGTCCTGGAAAAAAAACATTTCAATCAACCAATCAGATTTGACAAGTTTTCAGTTAATGTCAAGATGCTTCTACATTAGTGTTATTCACCTATCATTTCCTTCTGATTTTAGTGATAACTTATGAGTTTGGTTAAGTTTAGGAGTGGGATAGGATTAGGACTACATTTTTAGAGAGGAATGTTGTTCCTGGATCAACAAAATATGTTGCCCCAGGAACATGTCTGTCTCGGCAAAATCACTGTGACAAAAAATGATTGGTAGTTTTTTGTTCACGTTACCTTTCAGATTCAAACCATGGCAGTAATAGAGGGTGTCACCATTGTGTCTACGGTCTCTGTAGACATTTTGCAGGAAAATGACACTTATACTTCTCTTCTCAACTGTGCCCAGATGCTAAACTGTAAGTACTTAAATGCCTTGTTTCACAGACAGGATTTAAATTAACCCAAGATTAGACCTTAGTTCAATTAGAAATTTAATTAGCGTTTATGAATGTGGCTTAGAAAAAAAAACATTACTGATGCATACCTTGAGATAAAACAATGGCAGCCGCAGTGACATGTGAGCAGTAAGGTACGAGAGGCTGTGCTGTATTGTGAATAAATAACGGGTGAAGGGCGTTCGTGTCGTGCCTGCAACCCCTTCAGCCGTTACTTATTCTCGTTACAGCACTTGCCTCGAGAACCTTATTGTTTTTATAAAACAGTTACCACACAATAAAAATATTAAAGAAAAAAAATGTATTAATGCAACTTTCATGAGGTCAAATCACTAAAAGTCTTCCTTCCGCAAAAAAAAAACAAAAAAAACAAAAGTCCCTGACTGTGAACTGCAACGACGTTTCAATGTGTAATATGCATGAAAGCTCAAATAAAAACAACATAGGAACTTCAGTGTTGTGCAGTGATAAATAGAACCGTTTGGTGAAGCGGTCATAGCTGTGTTTGATCATGAATAAAACACAGCTATTGACCAATTGGAATCAAGGATTTGAACTAACTGATTTATAATTATAGATTAAAGACAGGCCATTGCAGGTTTGATCATATATTTCATAATAGCCATTTCCCATCACCAGTTAAACACTTGAAAATTAAATGTGTTCATAATTCAAAATATTTTTCTTAAATGATTATAGAATGTATGTCCTCCCATGTTGTCTTTTTCTCCAGGTATAGAGAGTGCTTTGCCACTGTCACAAACACCCCTCCAGCAGGCTATTCATTGGCTGTTTGAGTGCTGGTGGAGGAAGGATCTACAAGGAAAAGAGGAGCTTGGTTGGACTGCTTTCCTTGTCTGTTTAGAGAACACTGTTACACTTGATAAACCGGTACTAGAATTTCTTTATATGATTTATTACCAGACAGATATAACATTATTATATTAACTAAGGGTGTCACGATTTTAAATCGAAATCGACCGAAATTAATTCACAATCTCAAACTTCAAATTAAAAAAATTTAATAGTCAATGCTGCCACTCCCCCATGTCACGTCTGGTCGGCGTGCCAATCGAAAAAAAAAAAAAAAAAAACGCGTGTTGAAGTGCTGCGAGTCAACCTCCTCTAACCTCCTCGGTGTGGAAGTGTTTTGGATTTTCAGTGAGTTATGGAAATTTAGCGCTTCAAATAAGCCACAGTTTGCAAACTCTGCTATGTGTGTGTGCCATATTCTTCCACTGGCAGCACAACTAACATGGCAGGGCATCTCCGCAGGCACCACAAAACATAGATTTATTTGTTAAACCAACAACTGTTTGTTGTGTGAACTTGAATGACTTCTTCTGTGAAGAAGAATGCAATTACAGAAGAGAAACTATGGTAAGTTATTTGTTTCCAATTGACTAAAGATATAAGTTATTATATTACAAGCACTTTTGTTTTAAATTTGACAATGTAGTGTGGTACATTGCGAACAAAGTTCAGATATTATATTGCATAAAGTCTAGTCTAAAAATGGCATAGCAACCTGTGCTTTTAAAAAAAAAAGTAAAAATCGAGAATCGAATCGTGACCTTTGATTTGGAGAATCATGACACCCCTAATATTAACGTGTATCATTTGATTGATATAATTTTCTGTATTGTAGATGAGCAGTGTTGATGCTTTTTGGGTGTGTTTCCAGGTCAGTGAGCTAAGAAGACTCTGTACTCTTCGAGAAGTGCTTCTCAGTGTGGACTTTGCATCTGAAAGAGGTCAGCAGGTCATTGATCCACTGCTCCAGTGCTTCTTCAGGGCCTCTCATATCAAACAAGAAGAGGTTGGTGAATATGTTTGTGGGCTCATGAGTTTGAGACATTATTTTCTACTGGAGTTCATTTTATATAACTGTTTATTGCTCATTTTTCAGGGGAAACGGTTCCTTGCCTTCCTCTTTTCTTGGGACGACAACTTCATTCGGATGATTCATGAAACTATTAAGAATCAGCTGCCGTTTTTCCCAAAGTATTTCATGCACTCATGACCTCTTGTTTTATAATGCTAAAAAAGGCACTCAGTATTTTTTTTAATATTATGTGACGGTTCTGTAATAACCTTCACATATCAGACAAGCAGTATTAGTGTGGTGTCTGCAGACTGTTTGATCTGCTATTTCTTTTGATCCTCGTGGTTATTCTTTTTTCTTGTTTTTACACTATACCTGCAGAACTCTGTCTGTTCATGTGGCTGAGATTTACTTCAGAGCATGGAGGAAAGCATCAGGTCCTTCTCTGGAGGAGATTGAGTCCACCTGCATCCAGGACTTAATGCAGAATGCTCTGTTACTTCACAGAAACTCACCTGTACACAGCAAAGTCAGACAGGTCAGAAACCACATATCCTCTTTATTACATTGAAGTAGATCATTCAATTTAGGTTGTGAACGTATGAGTGTTCAAAGATTTCGGGTCAGTAACATGTTTTAATGTTTTTGAAAGAAGTCTCTTCTGCTCAAGGCTGCATTTATTTGATCAAAAAATATTTGATCATTAATATTAGTGTTATATACTATTATTATATAATTTTTTCATTTTATTAAAATAACTTTAATGTATTTTAAAATGTCATTTATTGCTGTAATTAGACCTGGGTTGACATTGATTCATTAATTTCAGTTGATCTTTATTTTGATGAACCAAATTTGATTTTTCCCAAGATCAGTCTTTTAGTCTATACTGTTTTCAGTTATTTGTTGCACGCACCTCAACCAAAAATTGCAATTAGCTTTGTGCTTTTGATATCAAACACAATCTCAGCTCTCAATTTCATCACAAGATTCAAACAATAAATCATTGTTTTTGCATTCTTAGCTTGATTAGATCAAACAAGGTTTCATTTGATTGCTGATTATGATTATTTGTTTGAACTTTAGCCAACAGTTTGGTTGCCTTTAATATTATTGTTATGTACCAACTGACAAAAATTGGCATAATGTGCCTGAATTGAATCGAATCTAGATCAGAATGAAATCAAATCAAGAGATTGTCAGCATCATTACTCCAGTCTGGTGCTACATGATCCTTTAGAAATCATTCTAATATTATGATTTGGTGCTCAAGATACATTTATTATTATTATCAATGTTTAAAACAGTTGTATCTGCTTAATATTTGTATGTAAATCATTTTAAATGTTTTTGTGGTCACTGTTTGATAAATTTGATTTGATTTACTTTATTAATCCCCCAGTAGAAATGTATATGTCACAGCAGCACAAAATACAATAAATAAATAAACAACTTACACAACAACAACAAGTCTTGTTCTCAAATATCAATTTTTCAAAGCATTACTATGATTATATACGACCATCATCTGTATCATCTTATATAACACTGATTACAAAATCTAATTGCACTTGGGAAAAATACTTTTTAAAATATTCTTTGTAGCACTGTGAATTAATTAATCTTGAGCTGTGGGTACTCACAAAAGCTTGAGATATTTCATTAAGAGGATGACAGTCATGATTAATTATAAGAGAAAGTTTCCCAATCATTTTATCCTGCATTATCTCCTCTAAAGTGGGTAATACACTCCCCACGACAGAGCCTACCTTCTTAATGTTTATTTAACTTATTCTTCTCCTTTTCCAACAGTCCCCCTCGCCAACATGTGAATGTGATAGAGTACAAAATCACAGATGAGACTACAGAGTCTTAAGTAGCAACAATGTCTTAAGTAGCACCTGACACACCTCAAAGGATCTCAGTCCTCTTACCAAATCAATATGACTCTGACCCTTCTTATAGACATATATCATATTATCAGACCAGCTGAGCTCGTTGTTCAGATATACACCCAAATACTTGTAAGTTGTTACAATCTCAACTTCTGACTCTCTGAAAGAAGTCTACTAAAACCAACCACTATTTCCTTCGTCTATTTCCCTGTTTTTATCAAACCAGTCCACAAAACTCTTTATTAGCTCCCTATATTCACTCTCATCGTGGTGCTTAATACAGCCAACTATTACAAAATCATCTGAAAATTTCTGGAGATGACAAGATTTTGAATTATACTGAAAATCCGATGTATAAAAAGTGAACAAAAATGTTGCAATTTGAACAGATAAATTAGTGATTGAATTTAAAACCATTCTTCACGGTAAAAATAAAAATTGTCACTGTCCCTCTTTGTAGGTCCTTACTTATTTCCACAAGCAGAAGTTTCGCGAGGGAATTGATGAGATGCTGCACAGACTTTACAAGCCAATTCTGTGGAAAGCATTAAAGGTAGATCAAAAAGAAGTGTTGTTTTATTGTTTTAAAAATGCTGTTCTTTGAATTAATGCCTCAATGAAATATATCACCTTGTTAATTTGGACATGTTTCTAATCATTGTAAACAGGCCACTAATGCTGAGGTCCGTGCCAATGCCACACTGCTCTTTACAGAGGCTTTCCCCATCCACGACCCCAACATGAGCAGTGAGATAGTTGACCAGGCTGTTCAGAATCAACTCAATTTACTGTTTGTATGTCAACAGCTGATTCCATTTTGTATTGTTATGCATTATTGATATTTTGTAAGATTGAAGGATTTATGTAAAGGAAGACTAAACTTTGTTCTTTTAGATTCTCTCTGATGGGGTATGGGGGCTTTCTTTGCAATTACAGTATCATGGTTAATGTAGTTTTTTACACGGAATTCCACTGTTATTTAAAAAAAATGTTGAAAAGTTGAAATGATGCATTCTATTGGCTTAAAAAACACAACAACCTGAGAATGGTCTGTCTTTTAACGATTTTGATGTTATTGTTAAAATCAGTTCCCCTGTGGAGAAAATAAATTGGATTTTTACTGCCAGAACCCGACTGTTGCACTCAATAGCAGTCAACAAAAAATATATCACTAACTTATACCGCTATGATCAAATTGTCTCTTTGTGTTCTTTATAGGCTCTCCTTGATGACCCCCAGCCCCTTGTGCGTTCTTCAGCAGTGCTCGGCGTTTGTTCTGTCCTGGCTCGTTGCTGGGAGGTCATACCCTCCACGGTCATCACTGACCTCCTGGAGAAGCTCATCCTGCAGCAGGCTAATGACACAAGCTCTCCAGATGTCCGCTGCTCCGTCTTCATGGTAAAACCCCTGACTGTCTCTCAGTCACTTGAGAAAAATGATCAGAGAGGGAGAGATGGGGAGCAATTGCTCGGCATCTTTCCAGTTTTGCAGTAAAATGCAATTTAAAGCCATTTATAGCTTGAGGAAGGACACTGTCTTCTGCTCTGTGATTTCAGTCTAATTTTTTAGTTTAAAAGCTTTAAACTAAAAGGCTTTTTAGGGGAATTGCCATACCCAATCATTAATTTATAGTTCAGAGGTTAGCAGTGCTTACGAAATCATTTTAACCTGAAAGTTAAATTAAATGAATATGTTCACAATTAATTTGATCTTTTTTTTCTTATAATGTTTAGGGACATAATTATAGTTTTAAATAGCTTAGCGGCAGTAAAATACAAGCTTCAATTTTTGTGTAATGAGATGGAGAACTCAGCATGGTCTATACATTTTTTTATAATTTTTTGTGCATGACTAGGCCTGTTTGTTTGCTCTGCAGTGCATGTCTATAATTCTGGATAACAGTTTAAGCCATCCACTCATGGAAAAACTGTTGCCTGCATTGAAGAGTAGCCTCCATGACAGCTCTGAAAAGGTGCGTGTTGCCTTTGTGGGCATGCTCCTCAAGATCAAGGGTGTACGGGCAGCCAAGGTAAGAGTTTACACCTAAATGTATTTTATTGGTATTATATGTCACATTGTTTGATCTCTCACTAAATATGATGCCTTTAATTAAGCTGATGTTCATTTAAACAAAATATTTGTGTGTTCATTTATGCCTATTCTTTCACTCCTTGTTATTCTACAGTTTTGGAAAGTTTGTACCCTGGAGCACCTTCTGGCTCGTTTGGAGATGGACTCTCCTCCTGTCTCTAAGCGAATTGTCAATCTCCTGTTTAACTCATTCTTTCCAGTCAACCAACCAGAGACTGTCTGGTGTGAGAGATGCGTCACCCTGATTCAGACAAACCCTGGAGCGGCTCGCAAATTTTACCAGCATGCCTATCTGTACACAGCTCCCGCTAATATAGGTTAGATTGCTTTAGATACCCCAGTAAGCTTTCTTAATGTAAATTCTGTTCCATATTGTGTGCTGTGTTAAGTTACCAGTGTTTGGTTTTGTCATTTGGAAGTACAGTAACTCAATGTGCTTTTTCCTTGTAGTCAAGTTAATGCTGGTGATTCGAAAATGTCTGAATGTGTGCATTCAAAATGCAGGAGATGACGAATTTGTATCCAGCAATAAAGAAAACAGCACGGTGAGATTTAATGTACACTACTGTTTTAATGTTTGTGGTCAGTGTAATTTTTGTTTGTTTTTAAAACAATCCTCTTTAAACAATGCTCATTAAGTACAGTCATATTGTAAAATATTAATACAATTTAAAATCAATGTTTTCTAATTTAATATATTTTAAAATGTATTTTATTTCTGTGATGGTAAAGCTGATTTTTCAGCTTTAGGGTCACATGTTCCATCAGAAATCATTCTGAAATGCTGATTTGCTGCTCAAGAAACATTTCTTATTATTACCTAGGGTATTATGGAAACTGCCGAGCAATGATGGGGAACTTCAAACAGCTATAAGTAAAAATCCTTATGTTTGTCATTGTCACTAGATGTTGGAGGATGTTCTCTCAGTGCAGGACACTGCCTCCATGTCCAGCCTGCTGGAGATCCTCGTCATTCTGTGGAAAAGTGTTCAGAAATCTCTTATGGCTAACCAAGAGGCCTTCAAGTACACCACGTCAAAATTTGCATCTGTTCTGCCCCAGTATCTAAAAATCTTTCAGGTAAGAGGTGCATTCACACACATGGAACCAAGGGCAATTCAAAGAGCAAAGCTGCACACTGTAATCACACCGTTAGAGCTGATGCAATATGGTTGCAACATGAAGCATTTTTCTATGTATATGTGTGTGTGCAGGAGGAGCGGTGTAAAGCCCCTCTCATTCTTCTAGCCTCTCTACTTCCTGCCACTGCTGTTCCAGCTCTGAGGTTAGTAGGACTCTCCCCTTGAACAACCCCTAAATGCAGCTCACATTGTTAAATGGCCCATTGTAAAGGAATAGGGCAGCCAAAAATGAAAACAGATTCTTTGAGAGATTAATTTTCTCAAATGTCATTTTTGGGGAAACTTCCTGCAAAGAACAGTTTGATGAAGAAAAGAGCTTTTCAAAACTTTCTTTCCTGCTGAGCGTCTTAACACAGTTGGCATGGTGTCTCAGCCATTTCTCCAGAACAGCAGGTTGGCTGCAGCAAATGCCAATTCTGATTCCCATTTGATCCGAAAGACGTCCTTTAATGCTGGTGGGATTGAATGTGTTTTCAAGGCTTTAGAGCGATCTGTAGGACAGTCTGGGTGTACTCCATGATTGTGTGTTCCTCTCTGCAGGAGTAAAGTGATGTCTCACTTGAGGAGTTTGAAAGCCGGCACCGCTGTGACGGCATACAGTCAGTCGGTGGAGTGTCTCTGTAGCTGGGGGCAGATCAGTCATATTGTGGAGCTGATAGAGAACTGGCTTACGGAGGCTGCGCCTGTAAAAGAGGTAAATGTTGTGTAAACTGTCCTCTTCCATGTTTCTCGACTAACATTTAAGAGCAGTGACACTAGTGCTTCCAAGTTCTAAGGATGGTGGCACCAGCATCTGATTTGGTAGCACTGGGATGGTGGGAGGGAATGCATATTTACAGTTATTTGAGTTGACAGTAGCAGTAGCTTGAGCTGGGAAGCGGATATTAAATATATTTTCATCTAAAAAAATAAACGGTAACATCTGTGTAAAAAAAAAAAACAGCCTAATTTTTAAAGGGTACAATTTAAATATGCTGACTGAGTTAGGACTCCACAGAAATGGCAGCACTTATCAAATTGGATGTGGCACTAGTGCAACCTCTAACAAAATTCAGTCAAACCAGAAGGAAAAAAAGATTGCAGTCTAGAGCCCTTTTGTGGGGGGTTAATTAGCTGTTTATGGTGCTTTTATATCCCCTATGATCATTCTCTAATCAACAGGGTGATGAAGATACGACGGGCAAAGTGCATTTTGATGGGCTAGAAGAGTCAAAGCCAGATCTGGGCTTGGACTATCTGGATTATCTGCTCCTGCGCCCTAAAACACGAGACTGTCTTCTCACGCTGCCGCTGGATCAGATCAGAGCGCTCCAGAAGGCCCTCAACAAATGGAAGGTACCTTAAGCCCCGTTCACGCCACCAGTGACTTTGTCGCTGTATGTCGCTAGTCTCTGTACTGTGAAGTCGCTTGTGGGTGTTTGTGTGCTGCTGTCGCTCTAATGTTATTGGTTGACTGCACGTCTGGCCTTATCTATATAAAATACCATCACAAGTGATGTATAGCCTAGAACTATATACTTTTAATTTGACTAGGAACTAGGCTCAAAAGAAACAGTAAGCTGTTGGGAGAGTTTTTTTTTTTTTTAAATCTTACCACAGCAGTGTTCAGTGGGTTAAATAATTTACTAGATTAACGATTGATCAATCAACAAATTAAACTCAACCATACCATCATAAATTACTAAAACATTCAAATTTGACAAATAATACATTTTCTTGTCCCTTATATCAACATAACGCAGGGGAAACTGTATGAAATGGAAATGAACTGCAGCAGTGCGAAATTTGCAGCATAAAATTACAACACTCGAACCATAAATGAATTAAACCCACTGAGACTGTCGACAGTTTCTTTTACATGATTTTGTCATATCCATGTATGTGGTTACAGGCAAATCATATAAAACGGTGAAATTGTCCTCAAACTTTTCTTGTTGCTTGACAGGCCCACATTCTGTCGCCAACGGTCACTGTTGCTTTGAAATGAATGGAATCATGGCGGTCACTGGCGGTGTGAATGGGGCTTTAGACATGAGGTTTAATTATTACCATTACAGAGAATCGGTGCAAGCATACTCGTATTGCGTGTCATGTAATTGCTGTCATTTATTTACGAAGTAAACATGGTAATTGCAAAGTTTTCAGCAGTCTTGCTTTGAAGATGCAAGTATTAATAAAAACTCCTTGCACTTATTATATTAATAAAAGCACTGCGATTAGAGAAGTTTCTTTATACACAAGGGAAGTTATGTTTACTGAGATCTTTAGATTTAGATTTTTTTTCTGCCTCTACCTAAGGAAATGTAGTTTTTCTTTTTTTTTAGTTCTTTGGAAAAGTTTTTAGGTTCTTTTTTTCTGAACTGAATCCATAATGTACCTTTAATTCAGAACTATTGTGATTGCTCTTTTGTTTATGTGTCCAGTCGCTGCTGTTCTCCTCTCTGAGTGGATCAGAGGTCAGCGTGGCAGTCATTGAGACAGCGCTGAGAGCTTTTATCTTCCATGGCAGACTCAGTATCCACCTTCAACACAAAGTGAGTATATAGCCAGAACCGCATTGCATGAGCTCTTTGTGTCCTTTACACACTAAACAAAGCAATCATTCACTGAACACACTTGAACAACAGACAAATGATGTTATTAGGATGTGAAGAGAGGTTTAAGAGAAAGAAGTTGTATCTCAGTACATAAATTCTCAAGTACTGTGGTGACATGACAAATCCATTTCAGCAGTTGAAGCAGGTCACAGGATCTCAAGCCAGTACTACTGTTTTGACGTTCTGTGCTGAACTGTGCAAATGGTTTGCATTATAGACATAACTGAGATTTCATGAACTACAGATGCTCTGTAAGCTCACTTTTAGATTGAACAAATAAAATGGTTTCTGATCCTACAGTACCCAGAGGAGCGAGAGTTCCTCAAATCCCTGGAGCATTCTGTGTCCTGGATGGAGAAGAGAGTCCTTCCTTTCCTGGCCAACTCCAGCAGTGAGCAACAGCTGTCTTTGAGCAAGAAGACAGTAGAAGTGAGTGATGATCAGTGTGAAAATAGTTCTTTTATTTTTTTTTTCTTTCGGCATTTTCTTGGACTAATTTATCACTGATGTCTCATTTTATTTAACATATGTCAGTAAGATTTTTTTCTATTCATCGAAGAATCCTAGAAAAAATGTAGCGTGGATACTAAGCAAAATTACTAAGCAGCACAACTGTAACAACATTGATAAGAATAAGAAATGTTATTGAGCACCAAATCAGCATACTAAAATGATTTCTGAACACTTATGTGATACTAAAGACTGGAGTTATAGCATCTGGAAATTCAGCTTTGGATCACAGGCAACAATGTTATAATATGAATATTAAAATAGAAATCATTTATTTTAAATTTTAGAAAAAATAAAACGCGACTCTTATTCTTAAAAATATCCATTGTTTCACAATTTTACAATGAATTGTGCAGACACATGCTTTTTCATTAAATTCCTTTGATTTATTTCCCCTCTTGTGTCATTGCCAGAGTTGTTTAACAGTGTGTACGGATGTGCTGCGGGTTTCTGTAGGAGACAGTGATTTCAAACACCACTTATTGCAGCACATTGCCTCTCTACTGCAGACGGGTGAGTACTTTTAGTATTCATGCTAAGCCTGGGCCCAGTGATAGTTGCATAAATCTGTCCTTTTTTATTTTGATAAATGTACTTCAATCAAGATGATGCAAGAGGTTTGACCCCTTCATGCTTAATTTTACAATAACATGTTTTATTTATCACAATTGTGTTCGTATGTGTGTTCATATAGAGAAAGGATATACATGCATTCCTCATGTACTTGCTCTGCTTACTGAGGTGGCACTGGGCTGCCTTTCCCATAAGGCTGAGGGGCAGGAAGATCAACTGTTTCTCACTATAATTCGCATTTTGACCAACATCTTCCAGAAAGTTGTGGAGATCATAGCACATCGACTGCGTAAAGACAAGGAAGAGGGTCAGGAGGTGAGTCCTTTGATGAGAGACTTTAAAGTCTTCCTCTAGCACTTAATTTCTGGATGTGTTTACCAAACCTTTGTGCACCTGTACTTATTTAAACTGATTTTAGTTCAGATTTGGCTGACATTTCTGCCTGACAACATTTCTTTCTAACACTTCATTTCAAAATGCCTTTAAGCTGTGTTGCTCTTCTGAGGAAGCTCTCCATGAGTTTCTGCTGGTGACTAAGTTTGCAACTGAGAGGTCAGAGTTTATCACAGGAGTTTTCTCATCTCTCTGTGCAGCAGTTATTATTGATATCAGCCGCACCTTGCAGAAGGTAAATCTGTTAATAATTTATTTTTGTATTGCTGGTAGTGTGATGTTTGGGTGGCATTTCTTCCTTGTCTTTGTAATTAAAACATTTGTTGAGCTCAATGCAATAGCATTTCTTCTTTTTTCTCGGGGGAAATGTTTGACAAAATGACTCATAAAAAAATAATTGTTTTGTTCTTGAGACAAAATAAAACCACAAACAGCATGGAAGAGCTGTCTAAAGCCATGTAAAAAAAATAAAATAAGTAAAAGACCATTTGAGACACTGAAGAATGAATGTAGAAAACGGCAATTTAATGATTCTACATGCAGATCTCTCACGTGGAAGAGGTGTTGACACCAGAGACAGTAAATGACCTTCCACGTCTTTCGTACACCATACTCAAAGTGACGCTCAGATCTCCTGCTGTTACCAGGTAATATGAAACACCAGCTGGAACTAAAATCCCTGTGTTTTTACTTAAATTGAACATTTCTGATTGATTTTCTGGTATGTTCCAGGTTTTTTCTGGCTGAAATGAGCTCCTCTATAGAGTCAGAGGCCATCGATAGTATCACACAATGGGCTGCAGTTACACACATTCTTACCATCCTCAAACAATGTGAGTTTTTTTTTTTAACTCTGGTCATTTTTAAAGGTATAGTTCTAAACATAATTCCATAAATCATAACACCTGTAATGTTGCCTGGATCATAATCATACACCGTTCACTCGTTGGTCAGAGGAGAACTGGTTCCGTTTCTCCCAAGGTTTTTTTTCTCTATTCTATCTCTTGATGGAGTTTTAATTCCTTGCCGCTGTTCCCTTTGCTTTTGGCTTGCTTAGTTGGGCAAATTTAATATTCAACAATATTATTGATCTGCTTATCTGAAGGTGGACAATGATGTAATTTTCATCTAGAAACAAATTTTGTTTTATTATTTTCATGTTATCACTGTGAAGCTGCTTTGATACAATCTGTATTGTAAAAAGCACTATATAAATAAAGGTGACTTGAAGAAATATAAATTAATAGTCTTGGAGTTCACACCAAGACTATTATTATAACAGCACCAAAGCAAACAACTAAGTACACTGAAATTACGGTGTACATTTCTGTAATTATCGTGTACTTCCGTGTAGGTATAAGGGAACAATATGTTAAGTTTTGGGTAATAAAGGGGTAACAAGCACCACTTTAATTTACAGCCCGCAGGAGTTACACTTACCCTGTAACTACACAGAACAAGAGGGTAACAAACGCTACTTACAATGTAGCAATACGAATCAACACTATTTGCACTGTAATTACAGAGAAAGTTACTGTTATCAAAAAATAATATTAGTAATACTGTTATTATACAGTATATTTGCCCTTACATTTAAGTGTCATTGCAATTCAATGGGATAAGGTAAGTACTAATTACCACATGGTACGGTCTAAATGTGATACATTTTATAAACAACAGACGTACAATTTTTGCCTGGAATATATTAACAGAATAGGTACCTGTTATTTTTTAACTAATTAAATAATTTGCAGGCTGTATATCTGTTTGTTACCCCTTTATTACCCCAAACTTAACATATTGTTCCCTTATACTTACACGGAAGTACACTATAATTACAGAAACGTACACTGTAATTTCAGTGTACTCACACAGTTGTTTGCGGGTCATAAAATAAAGTGTTACCACAATTTTGTTGGAATCACTTTCAGATTCAGGGCTTAAAAATCTATCTTTCTTTCTTTCTTTCTTTCTTTCTTTCTTTCTTTCTTTCTTTCTTTCTTTCTTTCTTTCTCTCTTTCTTTCTCTCTTTCTTTCTCTCTTTCTTTCTTTCTTTCTTTCTTTCTTTCTTTCATAAAAATGAAAAGAATGTTAACAGCCAATCAGAATCCATCCTGCTTTTAGAGCTTGAGCATTTAAAGCGGCAGAGGACAGAACTGCAGCACAACATGATGTACGCTAATGTAGATCTCATTATAGTGATCTTTATAGTTATCGCCCTTGGTGTCAACGGGCCTTTACTTGGTTCCAACACCACAATTTGATAGTAAAACTTTAAGCAGTTTATAGAAATTTATTCCACTAGACATTCTGAAACACGTGTGCTATCACAATTCATTTTACACTATCCAGTACTAAACCATCCAACAAGTCCAGTTGAGTTGTACTTAGAGAAGAAACATAAATTATATTAAGTTAGACTTGGTTTGACTTGTTTCTGTGATATAATCCTATAAATACATGATTATAGTTCATTTTTACTTTTCTGCTTTGTTTATTACAGCTGATGCATTTGTTGTGGAGTTGAAGGAAATTGCTACATCTGTACGGAGACAAATACAGAACTTTTATATCTTATCTGCAGAAAACTCTGACAATATACAGAGGTAAAAAAAAAAAATGTCATATTGTGAAAGCATGCTGTCTGTGTCCTACAGTATACAAAATAATAGATGTATAACTGTTAATGTTGCTTTGCTCTTTTTTTTTCCCTCTCAATCTTAGGACCATCTATGAATCCACTATCGTGATGCTGAATGACATCTTAAATCCATGCCAACAACCAAGCAGTTAAAGGGGCAAGCTAATAGTTAAGAGCCTTTGCATACTCCCACAAAATTCACTTTCACTTTTTCAAAAGTTCAGTTTTCTTTTTCTCAACTGTATATTGTGTTGCATGTTTTTCACTCTCTACATATGGATGGATTTGATATACAAGGGCCTTCACTATATAAGCAAGCAAGACTTCCATAAAACATCTTGGTTCACTAAAAGCGGAGCACATTTTGTAGTTTTAAACAGTTGTTCTTGTATTGCAGATAATTGTTGGTTAAAATGTTCTCAAAGGCTTTTATTTTATTTTTTAAAACATATCAGTGAATCTGGTATGTCTTAAAATAAGATTATTTATTTCATCAAGGTGTCTTTGATTAAATATCTCCCTCCTATTTACATATTTTGTGTTAACTTCTTTTTATAAAAATTCATACTTTTTTCCTATGAAACCGTAGAAATGTCAATAAAGTAGTTACTCAATGTGTTCTGAGATATTGATATATGTTTGAAAATTTCCCTAATCTGAGGTCTATACAGTATCCATCTAAAATCATGGTTTAAAATAAAGAAAAAGCACATGAAAATTCAGATAACTTGTGAAAAAGCTGTGTTGCTTGTTTGAACTTTAACATTACTGTTTGGGTGGACTGTCATCTTCTGTTTCTACAGTGACAGGATTACTCTTACATTACTCTTTTTCTCCATTTTGATTTCTGCTTGGATTTTGTTTCTTCTCATAATGGCGGGAATACTTTCACACTGTAATGCACTATTAAAACTACGACCCCGGTTTTAATTAATCATGTCAGCTTAAAAAGTGTGCATGTGTCAATCGACATTTAGTCTTTACTTATCAGTCCACAGCTTTAACTTTCTCTTGTTTTAATCGATTGTTCTTTTAATATGATAGATTATGGCATAACTTTGACTTGCGTATTCATCACACAGGTGGCAGGCGATTTATTATTGTAGTGCGTTGTTTGTCAAGTACAGCATATTAGCATCTCGGGAGAGGGCACAACCTTTCAGCATAATAACTGCACAGGAAAGCAACATAGAAGGGGTTGAGGAAGTGTTATCTATCCGATAAGAGAAAAGCAGAGAAGAAGAATAAAACTGACCGCGCAGAAGTCTTAAAAAACAGCGAGAAAGCGCATGCAGCGAGTGACGTCAACAGCTGAGGCGGGGCACTGACCGTGGTGCTGAATGCGCCTCGCGCTTTTAGAGTTGAGGACAGGACACGGGGTACCACACAAGAGCATCACTCATCTCACTATCCTCCATCACATTCACCTCTGACCTCCTTCCGCTCTAATCACATCAGCCCTGAAACGTGAGAGCCGCTATGCCGAATTAACGGGAGCTGTTTGCGCTCGATGGGCAGGATGGCTTCTGTGCGCGCGCTGCTCCTCGCCTTGCTGTCTGTCCACGCGCTCGCCGTTGCCACCGCGGACAGGAAATTCGGTAAGTTAGTTCGACGTGACGCCCCACTAAGTGAGTGACGCTGGTCGTTAGACCGTCTTACCTTTAAAAAAAATACTGGGTTACTTTACTGTAAAGTGTAACTAATTAGGTTAATCACAACGGCGGTTTTGACGTGCAGAGTGTGATGATATGTTTTTATGCAAATTAGCATGGCTATCGTTTAAAATATATCCAGTTAACAATATGGCCACACATTTTACACCCTTAAGTTTATGGGTTTTGACATCACATTAGATATGTGCTTCTGAGTCACATGTATCAGAATTATCATTGCTCGTCATTCCCCATAAACAAATCAGGTTTTAGGGATAATAGAAGTTAAGGGCTTGTAGTAGTACACAATTAAACTATTTCTTTACACACAAGCAAAATAAAAAGGCAAAAATAAATGTGTAGGTTAAAAGCCGCTTGTTACTGGGGCAGTATCCTTAAAGGGACAACTAAATTTACCCCTGAACGGTTCGTAGTATACTGTAAGGGTAGCCATACATATTTCTAAAGTACTAATATGCACTTTTTACTGTTTATTGTTTTTTATAGTATACTACCCCAGTGACAAGCTGTTGTACCCCTAAAGGTGAAGTGTTTGCGCACTGAGTGTATTTTAGTGATAGTTGAGGGTCAGGATTAGTGCTAGACACTTTTTTTATAGGCTTGTTGTTCTAGGACCATCAAATGATACTGATCTAACAAAATGTTCTGGTCCTCTATAAGACAAATTGTGTTTAGGACAGAGATTTGCTTCATTTATCACAGAAGAGCACATAGGACAAATGAAATATGGTTCTAGTGCTCCTCACTGACAGTGGATTACATAATCACATCACGGTTTGTTAAAGCATCTTGGCAGGCTTCATCTTTCTAAGGCACAGGCCGAGAGCAAGAGCCAGCCTCAGATGGGAAGGACATGACTCGAGCTGTTAACAGATATGACTCTACACGCTCCATGCAACCATTGCAATAAGCATATAAATACAATTTAAAACAGAAATTTAGTTTATGGATTTGATCATGTGGATGTATATTGATATTTTAAGAGAATTTTAAATGTACTGTTACACTCTCAAAAATAAAGCTTCTAAAAATGGTTCTTACAGTGATTCCATGGAATAAGTATTTTAAAAATCTAAAGAACATTTTCCCATTATACCTTTTGCACAATGGAAAGGTTCCATGGATATTAATGTTTCTTCATAGAGCCAGATGCTAACAAATAACCTTTATTTATTTTTTTTAAGAGTGTTGGATTGATTTATATGACATTTGCTACCCCGAAGGTTTAATTCATTGTTAGCAAGCCTAAAGCCAAATCACACCAGGCAGCTTGTGATGCTGGTTCTGAAGTTTTCTAGAATGCACAACGTGTTACTAAATGATTAGAAAACACTCAGCTGGGTTTGCTCAGCATTGTTGTTAAGAAATCTGTGGTTTGAAAACAATGCATCATTAGAGGCAGGCTCTCTCTGTGGCTGGCATATGAGCTTAGCAGAGGCTGGAATGAGCGAATTCAGTGAAGCCCTGATGAATAGAGCAGTTAAGCATCTCCAAAGAGTCTGTTGGAGGTTTCTATATCACTGCGCATTCAAACTGATTCTGGGTTTCCAACTTTCTCTCTCTATTTTCCTCATTTTGTAGGTTGTATTGTATGAAAATATCTGATAATATTAAGATCTGAGACTTATAATACATTATAACTATGGGGAATATAATCCATTAAAACTTGTGGATATTACATGCTATACATTGTTTGTTTAAACCATTATACAGTTATAACGTACTACTCTAATTGTCATAATTATGGCATGGACACAGAATGAGGAATACTGGATTTGTTGGATAGGAAATAGTGAGTCACTGTCCTTTGAGATATGCAGATGGTCAGAGTTTCAGAATTTTTAAGGTTTTTGTTGTTTTTGTTGGTGCTGGTTGATTTCACAGTCAGTTTGCGTCTACACGCACACACAAAAGCACATTGTTATTTTTAATAAGTCCCACTGTGCATTACTTTTACGTCAGTTAATGAACATGATATAGGAGATAGTCATTTCCCTGCATCCTCTTCAGCAGCTCCATGAACTTCCTGTGAGGAGATGGGGAGTGTGGGAGATATTGCTCATCTCAAATATACAGGAAACAGCAGAGATACAAACTGATTTGAACAGAAGAGATTATTTATGGCTCAGTTAGAATCTCTGATGCTTCCTGTACATTGGAGGTGAACAATATCTCCCACAGCCGACACATGTCGCTCAAGGAGCTGCAGAAGAAGATCACACAACAGCTGACATTACACAGTAACTGACAGCATTCTCCTCTAATCTCACTGAAATGAATATTCTGGTTCAGTACAAGTTGTGCTCAATCAACAGCACTTGAGGCATTTGGTTACAGTGAGGAACTCACAATGGAAGTGATTGGGACAAATCTGTAAACATAAAAATACTCATCAGATCCCTTTAATTATCACTCCGCTTTAACCAGTTTCTTATACAAAACAATGGAGGGGGCCCTATTTTAACGATGCGAGACGCAAGTATCAAAAACGCGAAATGCAAGTAATTTTGTGGGCGGATCTCATACAAATATATAATCGGTTGGTCTGAAGTAGCTACTTTTTTTTGTAGGTGTGCTTTAGGCATAACGTGCAATAAACCAATCAGCGTGTCATATCACATTCCCCTTAAAAGCTTGTTCCATAGCAGATTGCTATTATAATAGTGGATTTGCCAGGTGCACGTCAGGAGCGATTCATAGCCGAGGAGAACGATGTACTCGCCAGGGCCGTAAAAGACAAACAAATGTATTTTTATGGGGATGGGAGAAACCCACCCAAATTAGCTTGGGTTAAACAGCCGTATAATAATTTTTCGTAATTAAAAATGAATGGAAGAGACGAGATGGTTTTGGTTGCGGTGCAGGTTCCCTCTGGGAGTGTCAATGACTTATCACTGTCCCCTTCTCCGATGTGTCCTTTACACAGACATGGTTGCCTGGTGTCAGTCTTTTGAGATGTTGAGCTCTGTGTCTTTTGTTGAATTTCCAGATCAGTCTCTGTCTCTTCTTCTGTTCCTCTTCTTTGAGTTTGGGTATGTCAGTCCAGCCTGGGTTGAGAGATGACAGAGTGACTGGAACTGTTGTTCTGAGCTGCCGGCCCATTGACAACTGTGCACTGTACCCGTTGGCGAGTGGTGTGTGGCGCTGTAAGCCATGAGTGCCAGATACGGGTCTTTTTCTTTCTAGAGGAGGCCTTTAACTGTCCACACGGCACCCTCTGCCTCTCCATTGCTCTGCACATATCTGGGGCTGGACATTGTGTGTGTGAACCCCCACTGTGTTGCGAATTGAGTGAAGTATCTAGACTAGGACTGGGGTCTGTTGTCTGTCATGACCTCAGACGGTATGCCATGCCTGGCGAAGATAGACTTGGCTCAGTATTTCATCCCGTTCTTGGTGTTCCCTTGTTTCTTGTAGCCTCTTTTTTTGTAGCTGGGAGGGTTGACATGATCATGTTTACGTACAGGTTGACTCAACGGCGCCATTGACGGCACGTCTGCCTTGGCCAACTTCTTACCGGCCACATGGGAGATGGAGAAGCTGAAAGTCATCAGTCTCATTCTGAGTCTCTGAATGTGTGGCCTGAGCTCATCCAGGCTCTTGGAGCCTAGAAACGGAACCAGAGGCTTGTGGTCCGTTTCGACCAGGAGAAGTGCTCGCACACAAATGTGATTGCCAAAGCCTCTTTCTCAATCTGTGCGTACCTTTTCTCAGTGTCTGTGAGTGCTCGAGAACTATATGCGACTGGCTTGAGGCGGCCATCCTCCTGTCTCTAGAGTAGCACGGCTCCCAGTCCAAATGATGACGTGTCAGCTGAGACAGCCGTCTCCACATTTGCGTTGTAGAGCGTCAGCTCTGGTGGTGTGCTCAGCTCCTCTTTAATGCTGTTAATAGGGGACTGCATACCCCCACTGAAACACATTTTGCTTCTTTAACAAGTCAAGGAGTGTCTTTTCTGCCAGATGAGGTAAGTACTTTCCCTGGTGATTCACCATTACGAGGAATCGTCTCACTGGCCTGTGTGTCTCCATACACGAGCATGTTGTCCATTTGGCAAAGACACCGTTGAGTCCGTCCAGTATCTGGGACATTCTCTTCTGGTAGTGTTCAGGTGCCGAGGATATGCCAAAGCAGAGCCAGTTAAAGCAAAACCTCCCAAAGGGAGTGAGAAATGTTGTGAGGAGGGCAGACTTCTTGGCAAGGGGGATTTTGCATCAATTTTTGAGAATACGTTCGACTGATGGGAGCATATGTCTCTCCCTCTTGACTGACTTGTTCAATTTGGTCAGATCCACGCAGATGTGCACCTCATCTTTGCCTGGCTTTGGTACAGTGACCATTCCAGCGCATCAGTCTGTAGGTTGTTCAACCTTTGAAATCACCCCCATCTCTTCCATACGTGCAAGTTCTTTTTTTTACTTTAGACATGAGAGGCAGCAGGATTCGTCGTGGGGTCGAAATGGAGAATGGTTTGGCATCTGCTTTAAGCTCTATTTTCTCTATTTTTTTTCTATTTATTTACCCTCCATCTTGCCTAGCCCTTTAAACAGTGTGGGGGAACTGCTCCTTGACTCTCTCTACTGAGTTCAGTGTCACTGTGTCTACTGTAGTCACTAGCCCCAATACCTGGATAGCTGGACGTCCCAGTAGGTTAAACTTCAGACCTGGGACTACAGTACATACACTTCCTGTTTGGTAGTTTTACTGTCTGTTTCTATGGTAGCTGTGAACTTCCCCTTCACCGTGATGGGTGTCAGACCTGGACCCTGCAGCACTTGCGCTCTCTTAACACAGTCTCATCCCAAGACGTCATACAACTGACGCTTTTGACCATTCGTCAACATCCTCCGTTTTAGGGTACCCTTAAACGTCGGTTAGATGACGATCCTGGGGCATCATCCTACTGACGCTTTACCTTTAACGTCAGTTAGGTGACGGGGTAGGTTTAGGTCTGGGGTAGGGTTAGGATTAGATAATGTCATCTAACCGACGTTTAAGGGTACCCTGAAACGTAAAATGTTGACGTATGGTCAAAAGCGTCAGTTGTATGACGTCTTGGGATGAGATTGCGCTGGCTCTCTAGCTCTGGAAACTGCCCCTTCTGAAATACATCTTCACCATCTGAACTGACTGTGCCTAGGAAAGCTATTTCCTCCTCATCTGACACTGCTGTATTAACTTAATAGAGTCCCTGACCTGCACACTTTCGCATAGTGACCTTTTCTCTGACACAGGTTATATTCTACTTCTCTAGCTGGGCAGCGGTATTTGCTGTGTGCTTTTATTATTATACCACACCACATGCACCGTATCTGGTTACCTGGCTGTGTCTGATAACTGCTTTTATCATTTGTTCTAGCATGCATTGTCTTCTTTTGCCTTTGCCAAACTTTTGTTTTGTTTGAATGCTGTCCACGTCTGTGGCCTCTGCCTTGAAGTTACTCTTCAACAGGTCCTGTTTTTTTTCACCCTTTCACTCTGAATTCAGCCAGGCTGTCCATATAAGACCATAGTATCTCCCAGCTGCAGATGCTCTAACAGTTTTTTAATCGCGCAAGTCTATAACAAGTCTGTCCCAGACCATTTTGTTTAGCAGCTGTCAATAGCCGCAGTGCTCTGCCAAGCAGTGAAGTGCAGTGATAAAAACGGTCTACTGTCTCCCCTTGTTCCTGCTGTCTCTGGCTGAATTTGGCTTGCTCAAATAACATTTCTCCTCACCAAGAAATGTCCCTCTAATTTCTCTTTTACAGTGTTGTACACGCTTGCCTCCTCTTCCTTCATACAAAGTGAAGTCACAATATCTTCCGCCTCGTCCCCCATAGTATAAATTAAAGTGTTCACCTGGTTTTCATCTGGCTGTAGCTCCAGACCCAATGCAATCCGGAATCTCTCAAACCTTTGAATCCACTTGGGCCACTCTTCTGGCTTTGTGAAGTCAAACTTGGGTGGTGGGGGAATTTGAAATCACTCAATTTTCTTTCCTCCTTGTCTGCCGCGAATTTTAACTAACGTTATGAATCACGTTGGCTTTGCAAGCTAGCTAAACTTTAGACTTACTAACTGGCTAAAATTTACACGAGTTCTCTTGTTAATTCGTAAAAAAAAAAAAACGTATCACATGTTTACCCAATTTGGTAACTTAAGTCTTCTGTTCAGACACTACAGTGTCTGTTTTACATCTCTCACAACGTCACCTCCTGTCCTATAAAACCTATATTAACACTACATATATAGGCTAATGTAAGTCCCCCCCATTTAAACATACATGGATAAATGGACAAAGTTTGAGATAGACATGACACCCAGTCATTTATCTCATTCTGTTTTGTATTAAATAAGTCATTATCTACCTCTGTCTCCATATCTCATCCAAGCCATTCACTGAGGTCTATTTAAGAGAGAGATTATTTCTTTCACCCTATTTATTCACCCGTATGTCATTATAAAACTGCATGATCGCCTTCATTGGAACACAAATGATAATTTTTATATGTCTGTAAAAAAACTATAACTTGTTTTGTCTTGTTTTGGACCCCACTGACTTGCATTATATGGAATAAAGTTGAAACATAATTCAAAATAGTGTTCCAAAGAAAAAAGTAATACAAATTGGAAACAACATGAGGGTGAGTAAATTACTTTTCAATAAGCTATTCCATTAGGTAGGTCTATGTTCTTTGGCTGTTTCTCAATGAAAAACCCATAAAGCTCTGAGTGTCACTGCTAATCGTCTCAGTATGAAATATCATTGTTTTTGAAGCACTGCTTGAGCTGAATGTGCCTGTCATCCCCGTCCTATTTTTGCTAGAAGAGCTTTTGTAACTGCGTGCGGTCTTGTCATCTGTCTTTGTAGGGGTGTGAGATGGAGATAAAGTCATCCTTTCTGCTTATTTTTGCAGACACAAGCTGTTATATTTGAGTGTATCCCAGCATCCTTTTAGCACCCCACAGTGTCTGGCATTCTAGCACACACAGGTAACGCAGACTGTCATTATACCACACTTAGCCCAAATAGTTTGTGTGAGTGTGTGTGCATGCGCTTTCATCTACTTCTCTCATATATCTTTGGTGGCATAATCTATTTTGCAATAATCAGTGATTTTTTTTTTTAGATCTTGGCAAATTACTCCAATCTCATCCATCACCTTCTGTCATTTTTATGTGTTTTCTCTGAAACCAAACTCTTTAATTCTCATGAGATCAATGACTAAAAACAAACTTTGCAACAACTTGAATGTTATGTACATCTCAAAGCTTTAATTTCACTTGCCAAAAACTAAATATCCCACTTACCCTGACTGAGGTCCGTTCGAGTCACTTTACCCTAGACTAGGATTTCTAAACCATAAACTAACAAACAAAGACTGCAACCACATATTCATTATTGGGGGGTATACGCCTTATTCATGGCAGCGCCATCTTTGATTTTTAATGAGAATGAAAGTGAGGCTGTGAGGGATAGACATGCATCTCTTCAACGTACTGTTATTTAATGTGTTTTCGGATTGTTCTGCTCATGAAACACTGGAAAAATATATTTCCAAGAAATGTCACTTGACAAAAAACTCCCGACAATGTAAGCTGTGGAAAATTGTAAGTAATCTAGCTACTTTATTCAGCTTTTTACAGCAGATGTCATTGGAAACCCGGCAAGTCTATCTCTCACAGCCTCACTTTCATACCTGTCATGGCGCTGCTCTGAATAAGGTCTATATAATATTTAAAGTCAATCGGTGTCCTTCAATGTCTATTGTGGTTAAAGAAAAAGATCTCCTACTATCAAGACTAGTGGCCCAGAGCACATTTTAAAATTTGAAAAGACATTGAGAAAAGACCAAATCATAGCTATTCTGTGGCAATGGCCAGTCAAGGAACTGTGTTTACAATCACGAAACACATCCATATGTTCAATGTATTATTGAAGAAACTCCCTGTGGACAGAAGCTAAGAATACTCTTAAGTATTTCTTTTTTATTATTGCCTTCATGTATTTCTGAATTTCCATCATGCTTGCTTCAACAAAACTGTATGCAGTTAAGTATTATGTAAATTCTTGTATTATTTCTCTAATGACCTAGATGTGGATGTGTTTTTCACAATCCTTTCTGAGAGCAGATCTTGTATTCCCCACTGACCTACATAAAACTGCATCCAAGGAAAACGCCTTGATTACAACAAAACAGTGCCACCAATATGAATACCTGTGCAAAACTGCAAATGCACGCATTTTGCGTTTTTACGTAAAAATACAAAGGTTACCATATGTAACCGAGACGTTCCCCTTTGTCAATTCACTATGGCGTATGTCATAAATGACGAAGTGGGGATATCTACTAACACGCCACTGCTGCTGGCCCTTCCAGCGCTCCTCTTGAGTCCCCTGGCCTGACCGCAGAGTTGGGCAGAAAGTAGGAGCTCTAAGCAGAGAAGGTCAGTCACTGCTGATCCGCAAGACCCACTCAGTGCGACTTATTGGATAATGCTGGGAAAGTGTGCCCTTGGTGAAGGGGACGCTGTGGAAGCCACATCCTACCTCTGAGGGAGGCACTGTGACCGCTGCACTAGCCGAGCAGGGTAGTACAACATATGGCAGTCTCTGGGGTGGTTCCAGCCTAGTTATAGGGGGGAAAGAACACCAGCAGAGACGACAGAGCAGACTCTATCGAGGGAAAGACACAGGCTCATCCACAGAGGAGCTGATTGTGGAGGAATACACATATGGGGTTGCCACAGAGACCGCTACATATGGACACCCAGCCTTGCACAGGTTCCAATGCATATGAGGGTAGGCACAGGGTGAGGGTTGGGCATCGTTTTGATTTGAAGGATTCTGATTCCGATTCCAATTCTTTCTTTCGATTTTGGTTCTTTCTGATTCTCGATTCCGATTCTTTGAGGGGTTGAGTCAAAAGATGTCACAGGCTCATTTCACAGAGGAACAGTTTATTTTGATTCAATAATGAGTTTTAGTTTTGAGAGCTGTAGCCCATGCGGGATAAAATTAGGAATGCCTCTGCACCAGACAAAAAAAAAAGCAACAACACAAAACAGATTTGCAGAACTTGCACCCTGGCCTGGACTCTCTGGACATGTATAAACACTAATATTAGGACTGCTACTAGCGTGGAGAATTTTCATAATGCTTCATTCATCTACGAGGGAAAAAAATGAGCAATTATTAGCAAAATTAAACACAATTAGCAATTTGGTCAAGCTCTTTGTTAATGTGGTTTTTTGTTAAATAAAATGATGTGATCTAGCGCTAAAATGTGTTGTTTTTTAAATCAAGTGATCAAAGTGCTCGTTGCCACTGCGATCAGTGGTGCGGATACAGTGTTCGGACGCCTGCTTCAGTCACTTCGTTCTAGTGAAATCACAAAACATATTGCACACAAACGTTTCCCTGCTTTATGTACAACCACTAATGAAAATAATTCGGTTTTGATGAGAAAAAAAATTATACGAGTGCGGATTAGAACCCAGAACCTGTGACATGCGTGGCCACTGGACCAATTACGTACACACACAAAGCGTATATATTTATTCAAGTGAAATGAAAATCAATGTGCCGACCCAGGCTTTTAATGTTTTATTTTTTTCTTGTATGTCCTCATCTCTCTTTCCTTCTCTCTTTTTTTTCTTTAAGACTAATGTAAAATAATGTTATTTCTTTTCATATCTCCTCTCTTAATGTATTTGGTATCATAATGTCTCCTTGTTTTGATAGATTGTTTACTGCTTGTATGTCTTGACTCGTTCTGTTTATTAACATTGCATTAATATATATATAAAAAAAAAAGGTGAAATAAAGCCACAAATTTGAGCGCCTCTTATGTGCTCCATGGCTGCAACAGAACAAGTGGGCGCAGCAAGCACTTCCAGAAATTCAGTGGCCACTATGGACCAGAACTTGCGCGTTTGGAACCGATGATCGGAATCGATGTCTTGGGACTGGTCCGACAAGACAATAGCATCCACTGTCCTGTGGGCTAACCTTGCTATCCTTGATTGGAGACAGCCTTTCCCTTGTGCTGGACTAAGAGACAAGAGCTGGTCTGAGGTCGTAAAGCTTTGCGTTCTGTCCATGTATAACCGCAAGGAGCTTCCGAAGACAGTGCTTGAAGGTTCACTACCTGATCCCTGAAGGGAGTGGTAAAAACATTGGGCACGTGTCCAGGCCGGGGTCTCAGTTGGCCGGACCAAATTCACAATTCGTCGACCGAAAATGCTTGCAGGTCCCATAACTTCTTGATTAACTCAGTCTCATCCCAAAAAGTCATATAACTGACGTCTTGGGGCGTATTTTGACCATACGTCAATATCCGTCTTTTTAGGGCCCCCTTAAACGTCGGTAGATGGCGATCCCGGGCCGTCATACAACTGACGCTTTACCTTTAGCGTCAATTAGGTGACGGGTTAGGTTTAGGGTTAGGTTTAGGTATGGGGTAGAGTTAGGATCCCATAACCTCATCTACCGACGTTTAAGGGGGCCCTAAAAAGGCGAATATTGACGTATGGTCAAAAGACGTCCCAAAACGTCAGTTATATGACGTCTTGGGATGAGACCGGGTTGTCTTGATGGAAGCCAGATATTGTTTTATAGAATAGTTGGGTTCTTAATGAGGACATTTTGTAATGGACATTCAGGCCACTGCTGTACTGGATGCAAAACTATTTTCCAGCTTTTTTATTTTATTTACTTTTTTATTTAAAAAAAAAATAAACAAAAAAACAATGAGGCATTTATAATTGAAGTGAATGAGGACAAACCCTAAATGTTTAATACTCAGTGTTTTAATAGTATAGCTCTAGACATATTGCGTGTTTTCTTGGTTCAAGTTACATCCAATTTAACAATGGTGATCGTGTTGACATGATAATAGATCAACTGTAAAAAGCTTTACAGCACAACATAATGCACACATTTGAACAATAACACAAATATTGTTAAAATGTGTGCATTGTTTTGTGCTGTAAAGCTGTTGTATTATTCCATACACCAACTGGCAAGATATTGCAATTAAACCAATATTTTGAATCAATTGATTAAAGTCTCTGAAATAAATACACAGAACACAAGCTGGGCGTGATACACTCACAGTTAGTAGGTCTTTCTTGTCACTCGTGTCTGAGCATGTGAATTGACTTGGATAATTAGAATGAAATATATCTCTCTCACATTCCCCTCATTGAGTGTCACTTCACTTTTTTTAATAGTGTGTGTGACCACCAGGGGTGTAACGGTTCACAAAATTCATGGTTTGGTTCGATAGATACACTTGTTGCCTGCCAGGAAAGTGGCGGGCAACAAATTATAACCAATTATAATACCAATTATAAACTATTTAGACCATGTCACAGAATGTTAGATATTAAAAAAGGTTGACATGCGTATAATCCTGTTAGCAATCTGTTAGGCTGTAATGTAGTTATAGGCCTAAAGTAATAAGTATTAATAGTATGCATGCAAAGTACAACAGTAACGTGTCATTCATTCTCGATGTATTCATCTTCTCATATCATATCAAATCACGTAACAGTTACAGATGAAAGTGTTTTTGCCTCTACCTGGAGAATGTGTAAGCACATTTATGTTTAGATAGATGATTGACGGATCCAATAGTGCATCCAATTGCACAACAACTATCTGGCTTGTCGTTTACACCTCAAAACACCAACTTTTGTATATTAAAACTGGTAAGTGATAAGTTTACTGGGTTTCGTTAAACGACGTTCTTGCCTGCCAGCCAGTACTTATATATTCATAGAAGAAAACAATCTGCGGGCCATTAAAGTTTAGCGAAAATCATCAAAAACCCTGGCGGTGGCTGGCTTTTTTTTTTTTTTTTTTTTTTTAATGCTGGCGGGGAAAGAGTTAAAAGTGTTTTTAGTTTTTAGCTGTGACTTTTTGTTTTCCCTTTTCATTACATTATAAAAAGTTTTTTTTTGTTGTTTTTTTTGCCTTGCTTCACCTTGACTGAGGTGGCTTTTAATGAGACTCAGTGAGCACTGAGCACAAAACTCTCTTATTCAAGATGCGCTATTAATTTACACTCAGGTCATGTACCCTGTCTGTCTGTGTGGCAGAGTGCAGCTGCAAACAACACTGCTGCTTTTCCATTGCACTCTCATTTCCCCTTTTCCTCTCTCTTTTTCTGTCTTTTTCTTTATATGCCTTTTTCTTTATATACCTAAAAGCTCATTTAGTAAGGTACACCAAGGGACGATGTGAGAATGAAAACAAGCCAACATAAGGTTGAAGAATAAGAGAGTTGTGTCCTTATGTCATGACTGATGTAAGAAAGAAAAGAGATAGCGTCTCTTAATTAAACGTTTTGTATGACACGCCTAAATTGTTACATATCATTCCTCCAGTAAGGATATCAAAAAATTGAGGGCACAACAGCTTGTCACTAGTCACCCTCCTTTTTGAGAATGGGGGTTTAAATGCACTATTCAAACTTAAATGGTTGTAATTTCAAGAATGCTTTGGAATATATACCTAAATTTGGTCTTGTTTTAAAGGAAACTCTTCAAAAAATGAAAGAATGAAAAAGTTCATACAGTAAATCAAATATACTATATTTTTATTTTATTTTATATGAAATAAAATATATATTTTAAAAAATATTTTTTTACTTTAAAATTACTATAAAATCAAAGCCATACATCTAACCAACCAAGTTGATATCACAAAAATTGAAGTTCCCATGAGATTTTGTTTAGGCATAGTACCAAAATTAGCCACCGGGTGACATAATTCCTTTGAATTTAGTTGTATACATTCTGCCTTAACAAATTTTTAAAGTTATGCCCAAATATAAATTCTGTCACAAAATTTTATTGCTTGTGTGGTTCAAGAAGAAATCCATATCCATGATTGAAAGGATCCATGAAATGTGTACCTGTAGTCGACATTACTCATGATCACTGCTTGTCTGAAGCTCAAGTTCAAAATGATTTTGATTCAAAATTCAAGTCAACTTTAAGTGTTAAAAAATGTACAAATATTAGAGTGGGTAATGATAACATACTATATATGTGGACCTGAATATTTTTGGTACTTCATACAGTACGTAAATTATTTTTATTTAGCTGTTTACAATAAAATGTTACAAGGAACATATTCAACACTTCCATAAATATAGTAGACTAAAGGTTCCATTTATTAAATATCTCTAGAGCACCAGCTGTTGGTTGATGAATGTCATATTCATACCAATAGTGCAATTTAACAGATTGTAAATATGCTGAGAATAAAAGAATGTGTAATTATATCGCAGTTATTTTAATTTACATACATATTAAAATAGTCTACAATGATACCAGGCCAAATATGATTAAACAAGTACAGTCATAAGTTAATATAATCCCCTATCCTCCATGGATCACAAATGTGAATACATTTTTCAGAATTCAGGTCACTTGGCACTGGTTATTTTTAACCTCACCAAAATCCATTTCCACACCACATGTAGTTAAGATGGTAGAATATGTAGTGCAAACATTTTATTTATTTATTTTTTCGCCAGAGTCATGCATATAAACAATTATTTTGCATTAAAAGGCATTGGATATCCATAAAAGACATGCAAGTATAAATCTCCCAACCCTAATTCATACCATCATCTTTCATGCAGTTCTGCAGGCTTGCTTTAATCACCATAGAATGAGGCTTCACGTACACTGCTGTTGTTGTTCATCCTCAAAGCCTGAACCTCTGGGGAAATGAGGCACTGTGTGAGCGGTGGGTGGGTTAAAATGGATTCTTCATAAAGATGTCAGCCTGTAGGCTTCAGTCAAAGCATCTTTCTATGGGAGGGGTGAAGACTCAGATGTACTCAGCACCTAGTGTGTTTCCTGTGGCTCAGAGAAAGAAAGGAAATTTTCATCAGACTCGAGCAATGTACTAGAGTGTTTCTTGCTAGACAAAGATAACTCTAGATTTAATTAAATGTTTGTTTAACATGTATTTTGATCTTTGTTTGTGACACTGCTGATGTAATTGGAATCTCGTGGTTTGTCGTCTCCATTGAAACTTGTATTTTATGAATGCTTTAAATCAACAAGCTCCTCCTAAATTACTGCAACAGTCATGTCTGAAAGCATGTTGTTGAAAGTCAGTAGTCAAGTTCTGGAGGTAAAAAATCACATTCATTTTCTCTAGGGGAATTGATTTTTTAACAATAACTTAAAGCTTTAAGAACAGACCTAGTGTGAGTCATGAAGTGGTTAATCATCAGTATAAACTTGTTATTTGTGTTTTTATTTATTAGATTTATCTGTGCATTATTATAATCAAACTAACTTCCCCTCCCTCATGACATCTCTTCTCTGATGACGTGTTTAATGGCATGGAAAAGGGAAAGCCTGTCACTCTCATGAGATCACACCAATAGCAAACCACAATAATCTAACTATCCAACCAATCCTCAATGGACAAACTCAAATCCCACGCCATTTTTTTCTCTTTTCACAAGCAATTTTGCTTGGATATAATTGTCACAATAAGGAAGAAAAGACTATCACAATTTTCATTTCATACCGACTTTAACAGTGAAGTTCCTGATAAAAAATTTAAAAAAATGGATTACAAGATTTTGCCAAAACTCTCCCTCAATGAGAGGATTTAAACAAGCAAATTGCACCAAGACAACTCTTAAATGCCCGCCCACTCCCATGAAGCACTGCGATTGATGTAAAAGAGTCATTCTCCCTACACTCTAAATATTTGTATACATGCATATCTTGCAATAAACATTTTTTCAGTATAATCAGCATTTCATCAGTCATTCACAAGACTTGCATCAACTTTTTGTGACAAAGGTCAGAACTCCTGTTATGATGCAGATTTTTTTGAGGTGCACTCTTGTCAAAAATTCATCGGTTACTCTTCCCACATAATTTGTAGCAAGAATTGTAGTTTATTCCCTCATTAAGCACACAGTTTTGTGCATCAGTTTGTAATGTTGTGATTCTTTTTCAAATTCTGTCAGAAATATTACATATTAGAGCCTGGTGATATTCGGATTTTCAGATAGGATTACTTTTCAAAAATCTCAACGACAATTCTTATTGGAAAGAAATTAAAGCTTAAGTTTTGGAAGAACACCAAAGTCCCTACCGGTAAAATTGTTTTTGGATGAAATGGTTAGGTTATTATAATTTTTTAAATTATATTACATATTTTTCTTTATCAAACAAACTGGATCTGTTTGATAAGATTTGGTCTTCCCTTCTCTGCTACCTTGATAGCTCAGTTTAAGTTGTTAGATTGTGTTAGATGAGCTGATTGTGCAGTACTGTTTGTCCCATAAGTGTGGTATGACTTTGTTCCTATGGTGGGGTGGGTGGTAATGGGAACTGTTTTTTTTTAGCTATTTTTTTTCTTTATATTATTTATTTTTATTCCCTTATTTATTTTATGTTGTCTTTATGTTTATAATGAGGAATCATAAAAAGCGATGTAACAATGATTGTCAAATTGTTGGATTCCCTAAAAACATTTTAAACACGTAATGTTGTGATTCACCTTATCGCCGGTTGATTTGGTTCAAGGCTTTTTTAGCTTTTTATTTTATTCCTATGGGAAAAATCATTTGAAAAATATGTTTTGTTTTATTATGCAATACGCAGCTAGTAATTTTCGTGTACAGTACTCCTAAATTAACTGACAGTTGATGTAGACCCAATATCAAGGGGGAGGGCTCAATTTCTCAAAATTCATGTGCCTTGTGGCACACTGCAGACTCATCCAAACACAATTGCCACCGTCTTCATCTGCATCTCATGTATTGTTTGTGGTGAAAATGAGCTCATAGGACTTAAGTATTACTAATACAAAATTCTTGTTGCTAGACCAATTGATTTATACATGATCTGGACGTTTGTTTTCTTATAGCAAAAGCTTAAATTATATTGTAATATCTATCTTGATAATCTTGTCTGGGTTTATTTTGTCAGAATCACCACAAAAAATAATGATACCTTACAAATAGTCTCTTATCATTATGCAACAAGTGTGGAATGTGGAAATCTATTGCCAAATTGTTTCTCTTTAGTGCGCTGTGCCTTGGGAGATTAATTATGTCAACCTTAGGATCCAACAAGCACAGGCCGGCGTGCGTGAGTGGACACTGTTCCGAGATAACAAATGGTTTTGTCGACCTGATTTAGGAGTTAGAAGCAGGCAGAACGTGCTTTATCCTGACAGACGTCGGTGTGAGGAACGGGGGTAATTAATATGGAATGCTGATGAGAATTCTGACAAGTTCTAATAAAAGAGGCTGAGTGGTTTGAAAAGACCTGAGTGCCCAGGAGTAATTACTGAGCTTTAAACAGCGTGGAGAGCAGAGTTTAGTGTGGGACTGTCACTGTCTTCATGTTTAATAGAATCTTCTCCTGACCCTCCCTCCACCATTGACAGGCCATTTATTACAGCCAGCTTTCTGGTTCAGCATGCCAATAGCTGCACTTCACTTCAACTCTAACATATTTTAGAGATTTTCTGAGTAGATATGAGTTGTTTCGCAGACTTTATTTTTTGGGTCGGCAACAGTGGCATGAACCTTGGCTCTTTTATGAATTATGATTTTTACACTTATGCCGAGGGCATACAGACAGGAAAATAGGAAGACAGATATTAAAGCAAATGTGTTGGTTATAAAGTCATCTCAGAGGCTTGAGAAAGGAGGAAAAAAATGAAACATGTCTCCACTGTGAACAATGTAAGAAATGAATGTGGTTATGAAAAAGGGAAAGACTAAATGAGAGCTCTGATTTCTTTCTCTCTCTCTCTCTCTCTCTCTCTCTCTCTCTCTCTCTCTCTCTCTCTCTCTCTCTCTCTCTCTCTCTCTCTCTCTCTCTCTCTCCCCCCACCCCCCCTTTTAGGGACATTAGTCTTTCCCTTGTGCTTTTGTGCTTTATCAAAAGACAGCTGCAAAAGAGTCCCTTGGCCATGTGCATGTGTCGGACACACACACATTGGCACATGTACAAAGCTTGGTAATCTTTCCTCTTGTCACCTAAGAGCTCCCTTTCAGTCCTGTCTCCATGGAGACAGCAAACTGTTTTGTGTCACAGATCGTTCAGCCTCAGCAGTCTGTGTGTTCGCATCTAATCCTGGCCCTAGAAATGATGTCCACTATAATTACAAAAACTTTTTGTCATTTTTCTTTTTTCGAAAAATAATATAATATAATATCAGAAGTAATTTCTGAATTATTCTTACTCTATGTACTCCGCAGATGATTCAGTGGAAGGTGGTGCTTAGTGCTGAATGACACTCTATTGAGGTCAATATGACATCTATATTGCTCAGAAGATCCAAACGGCTTGATATTAATGAGAGTGATGATAAAAAAGTGAACAAAGTAGTGAATGGATTTTTTTATAATCCTTAATTATAAAACATTATACTTATACAACATTATAATTAATTTAACAGCATTTGCTGATATACAGTTCAACACCATCGGATTTATTACTAACCTTGGATTTAAGCTTGGCATTTTTTTCTGCATTTTATAACAGCATTACACCAGTAGGTGCCATCAGGTGACTTTCTTTATAAGTCAATCATTGAATCATTTACTCAAACGATTCAGTCAACAACTGTGTCTCATTTGTCAGCAGCATTGATGCGGTCTCAGTTCAGAAAAGTAACCATTATTCCAAAGTAATTTACGACTCGCAAGAAATAATAGTCAATTTTATAATAGTTGCTTATCTGTAATAAGACATTTCGATGACCTATGTTGCCAACAAATGCGGCTTCAGGGAGGGTTCAGCTTTCAAAATGAGACACAGCTGAATTAATAAGGAACTAAACAAGTAACTCATGTGCTCAACTGATTCATTCCGCGATAGTGGGAATGCCACAACTGTTTGTTGTCCAGAGACGTGAAATGGTTGCTACATTTAGCGCTGATGAAGCAAAATAGATTGAACAAATCTTTTTTTATGAATTCCTTCACACTTTTCACTATTCCATTATAATATATATATATATATATTTTTTTTTTCACAGGTTGTCTGTTTGAAGATGTGGTATGTGAGTCGTATGAAGTCTGCATCAACGGTGAGTCGTAAAAAGATTACATTTTCCACCAAGTATTCTTTTCATTTGAAGTGCAAAAAATAGATAAAGTCTCTTCCAAAACGAGCTGTCACTCTATTACCTGTTACGAGCTGTCACTCGATTACTCTATTAGCTGCACAGAGTGTAACTATCGTTAATTTTTTTGAATGACCTCATGTTAAGATTATTTTGTCTTATCATACTGACACTTTAAAAAAGTCGCAAATGTCGTTTACATTTTTTATGTTTAAAAATGTAAACATAATTGTCGCAAAAATAAAGTTTTTAATGGTTTGGAAGTTAATGGTTTGTGTGTGTGAGTACTCAGTGTGCTATTAGTGAGAAGTTAAGAATCAAGTTAATCTAATTTTTATTTCATTTTAACAGTAGCCTATTTATTTGTTTAATACAATCTGATCAAAGTTTATTTTGAAATTATGTTTTAATTAGGTTTAATTGTGAAATCCAACCAGTCATTTTACAGGCTTATCTGCACTGATGGGATGTAATTGTATTTTGTAAAGCAAGACTGTGCTTCTCATTGAATCTTGGAAATAAGGAAAACTTGAATGAGGATTGATTATGGACGGTATTAGCCTATTGTAGTAATTAGAGGCTGGTTTGTCCATTTTATGAAAGGAGGCCAGGCAGTAACTGTGTGACGTCGTGCTTACTGAGAGTGCTTGTAAATCCCCTATGCGCTTCACTGAAGCAAGAGCCATGAGATACACTGTCTTGATCGACAAATGTTTCACGTCTGATAAATGGATTGGCTCGAACAGGGGCCCACATGGGGACTGAAGGGGGTCTGGGAGGATTCAGCCTCTTTGCTCCCTTAAGGAAGCAGATGAGTTCTTCCTCAGTGACTGACCAGTCGCTGGTTTAGCAAACGTTTTTATGGCCGCCACATAAACCTTGAGCATGGATGGGATTCTGCCCTAATCCAGTATAGCTCTTGGAGGAAGGAAAGAACTTCCATAACCCCACAGTCTAGGGGTGAAAAGCCTCGAGCTTTGCACCAGCCAGAAAACACAGACCATTTATTTATTATTTTATTTATTTGTTCATTTGTCAGGGACCATGCACAGTTCAGGCCCTGTTCCAGAGTTAGCTATGCAGCTAATTTACATCTGTGGTCCCTGGGCAAGGTCAAAAAAAAAACAATTATTTAAAAAAACAAACATTACTCAAATAAAAACAAAAGTACAGATATACAATACATGTTATAAAAAAGGTCAATGATCATAGTTGAGTCTCCAACAGCCAACTCTTTAAGGACTTGCACAATCTCTAATTTAATGTGGAATTAAGTTCCACATTTCTGCTATAGTAAATGAAAAAGCTGATTGACTGAATTTAGTCTTCTTAAATTGAGTGTAATAGTCAGCTCTTAGAGAAGCCCTGGTGACCCTTACATTATCTCTGCGAAATGACATACATTGCTTGAGTGGGGGTGGTGCAAGATAATGGATCAATTCATACATCAGGCACATATCAACAAGACTTAGAAAACTGTCAAAGGTTAATCTCCAGCCTTAAAAATAGCAGTTATTACAGCTGATTTCCAAGCATTGGGAAAAAACTTTGTTCAATGGATAGGTTTACCAGGTGAACAATTGGAGTACAAAGGATACTTCAGAAATGCACCATCTCAAGCAAAAGCATATTAGCCATAGAGTTCTTAAGTTTGCCTACGATTTTAATAATGAAATATTCTGGTACTTTAGAGATGCTAAACAGTGGAAGATTATAATTTGATGGTGTAATGACCTTCTCTCTTATACCAAAACATTGTGCCAGTTCTTGAACTGAATCTATAAAGTAACTTTTAAACATCTTTGTCTTTAGATAAAATTCCATGTACTTGTAAATAAAGCCAAAGTGGAGCCACAAGTAGCACTGAGCATCCATTTTCCCTGATTCGTTCCAATATCTGAGGCAGGAGGGAGACAGGAGAAAAGGCACAGAGAGGGCAGCGGGGCCAGACGTGGGCCAGCACAGCCTGCTCTTGAAGAAAAACTTCAGACAGTGCATTTTCTTGGGACGCAAACAGGTCTACCTGAGCTCTGCAGAATGTCTCCCACAGCAGTAGGACCGCCTGCGGGTTCTCCTGCTGGAACATTGTGGAAATTCTGTCTGTTCCCAAATTTAGGTGACCAGGCACATGTGCTGCTCTCAATGAGCACAGATTTTGCTGAGCCCAGACCAGGAGGCGTTCCGTCGGCCTGTAAAGGTTTCGGGACCTGATGAGCAGACCAAGTCGTGGTGATTTTTTTATCTGGGGACAGAAACGCCTCAGCGCGTTGTTGACTGCCATCATTTCCAGACAGTTTATGTGTAGCTGCTTCTCCCGTTCTGACCACTGGCCAAAGAACGGTTTGCCCTTGAGCTAGAGGCATCCGTGGACACCACCTTCGAGGAAGTCTCCAGGTTTACACCGGACTAGTACCAGTCGATTGCTCTCCAAGGTGTCAGAGCTGTGGTGCATTTCTGATCGACCTTGAGGCAAAACAGACCGGAGGCCCATGCCCAAGGTGGTGCTGGTGCTTTTAGCCATAACTGCAATGGGCGCATGCGAAGCAGACCCAACTGGAGTACTGATCTGAGGCCATGAGATTTTCTGAAACCTTTTGAGCGGGACTATAGTGGCGCAGTGGAATGATTTTGTGATATGCTGAATGTTCAGTCTGCGCTTTAGATGCAAAAGCTTGTCCCACAGAAAGATTTTTTTCAGACGGCGCAGTGAGAGCTTCGCTGAAGATATGAAAATCAGATTATATGAGCCCATCAAGCTGTATTTATAGGTCCAGGCCATGCCTGTCTTGGCGGGGGCCATGACGTAGTGGGTGCGAAGCGCCCCCATTGGATCTGACGTCACCCAAGGTCTCTCCCGATAGGCTGCTGTAGTTGCCGCAGGAAAGTCAATAGGCACGCGAGCCATCTTGCCCATGTCTGCATGCTGCCGCAACGCATTTTACATTAATTCAAAATATCTTCAATATCTTATGGAAAAGAGGTTTTCCCCTAGCGTAAGATATTACGCAGTACGAGAGAACCTCTCATAAAAGAACACTTCATACACAAATAACAACAGCACCACTTTAATATTTGTAGTGCTCCTTTATAGGAGTTTGTATTCCTGGTGAGACAAGCATTGATCTGTTGTCATATCTTTATTTCAATTAAAGGGTTACTCCACTTTTTTTGGAAATAGGCTCATTTTACAACTCCCCCAGAGTTAAACAGTTGAGTTTTACCGTTTTCGAATCCATTCAGCCGATTTTCTGATATTTAGAAGAATATCAGTTACCAGACAGTTTCTGGTCTCATTGACTACCAGTATATATTTTTTTTCCCACTATGGTAGTCAATGAGACCAGAACATTTCTGGTTACTGACATTCTTCTAAATATCGAAAATGGTAAAACTCAACTGTTTAACTCTGGGGGAGTTGTAAATTGAGCCTATTTCCAAAAAAATTGAGTATCCCTTTAATACAATTTTGTAGCAGTCATTTGATTTATTTATAATATTATGTAAATAAATATAAATTTCATGCAGCATGCTGTTTATCTTTAAAGAAATGGTGTGATATAATGTATGCCGTCTTTATATCACCCATCGACTGCCCTGATATCAGCATCAACATCTGCCATCAAAGACTCCATATCGTTTGAACACTATGATATTGCATTGCCAATTAGGTATATAATGTCTTACTAACAATGTTGTATTGGCTTAACTTTCAGTGAGATCTGAAAATGAACTAATTGCCTCAACGAACGAAGGCCTCAGCAAATCCAGATAATCTACTGAATTTGTGGTTCTTAATGTTACAAAAATGGACTCCTCTTCTGTGGTTAGTATCACTGCGCGGTGAAATCGATTTTCTGCGGCGATCCGTGTGGTCTATCTGAGACTCATTATAGTATTGGTTTTAACATCTTTGAACAGCTGACTGGGTATCTGAATAATTTTGTTCATTGTGGCTGTTGTCTCTCACACACAACCGCAGCCTCCTGTTCTGTCATTATCTGCCCATCTCATGACTTATACACCAAACCTCGATTTACCAACAGACAAGAAAAGGAAAAGGAATTCAGGAAAAAAAAAATCTGAATTACTATCGATTTGGTTGCAACGTTGTGTTTCACCTGTTTCATCGATTAGAATAATTGCCTCAGCATTGTCAATGGGAGACATGCTTCACTGCCGCACTCCCAAGAGCTCCATTTGCATCCTCATGACCTGCTCTCTTATTGAAACAACCATCAAGGAGGAAGTCATGAGTTATTGTTATTTGTGAATCTTTGGCTATATTACAGCAATTCATTTCAGATCCTCGTGCATCTTGAGACAGCAGCTCGGTTGAATATGGGTTTAATGTGATGGGATAAGAATCATAACTTGAGAGGAGGACAGGAGACATTTCAATAGTTTTATATTTTATCCATTAAAGAGTAAAGCAGATCCAATGTCCTCAAATGACTGGAAAGGCAAAGACAAGGTTAAACACACTTTGTGCTGAAATATTGTTATGTCTCTTCCAAAAAGAAGCTTTATAATGTGTACTCAAGATATGAGAAAAGAAAACCTTTTAGCAAGTCTGGTGTCGACAATTTACTTTTAATGGCACTGCCTCAAAAAAGAAAAAAATCTTAGATAAGAGAGAGAAGTTTACTGTAATATCTCACTTTTCTCTGTTCTGCCTTCACCAAATGCACTGACAGACTACATAGATATATTGTATGTATGTGCACAGAAGTGTGACATAGTTGAATATAAGTTTTCTAGTTACTATGCATTTGCAGTTTTCCTACAGTTTGTTTCAGTTCAGTAGTTTCAGCGAATTGTTTAAAATGCCATCTGCTTTCTTGCTGTAAGGAAGAAGCAGACTCAAGTGGATCCATTTGCATGATTCATCCTGGCGCGGCCCAGATACGCTACAAGTCATTGAACCTGCTGCAATCTGGTTGCAGCCGTTGATAGCTTTATTTCTGTTCCTTAGATTTTTTAACTTATGAACTATGCTTTCAACTGCGTCTGTAGGAACCTTTCGTGCCTTCACTATCTTTTTGTATCCTGTGTATTGGCGCACATGCTGTTTCGCATCATTTCTGGTTCGTTTTATTGCTGGTTTTTCGTGACAAAATGTGGTTTGTAGACAAGATAGAATCGTTGAGTGACGGAGTTTTCAACTCGTTATTTATTTGATTGTTTGCAGGATTTAGACCGTACCATAGTACTGAAACAGCTCTCATTAGAGTCACAAATGATTTGCTCTTATCATCCGATCGTGGTTGTATCACTATGTAGTGCGTTGCCAACTCGTGTAGTGAGTTACCTCCTGTTGTGGATCAATCACGTTGTGTTGTGTGGTGTGAACAGCTAAACAACTTGAACACTCCTGATTTCACTGAGAGCAAGTCATGTAGTGTGAACCGCACAGTTCAGCCCGACGTTTTAAAATCATGTAGTGTGAACAAGGCTTCAGGTGGGCCTGAGGGATTGTATTCAAGGGGTTTAAAGGGTTAGTTTATCCAAAAATTAAAATTAAGTCATTAATTACTCACCCCCATGCTGTAAAAACCCCGTAAGACCTTCGTTCATCTTCAGAACACAAATGAAGATATTTTTGATTAAATTTGAGAGGATCACTGCTACATAGGCTGCCCTCAAGAGATTTCCACAATGCATGCGCGGGATCTGAAGTAGTTGAAGGAGATCGCAATTCTCGCGCATGCATCGTGGTAATCTCTTGAACTCTCGTCTCAGGTCTGCAAGGAAGAAAAGGAATAGTCGAATAAAGTCGTTATTTTTGTTTGTTTTTTCACACAAGCATTCTCGTCGCTTAAACTTATCGTTGAGCCACTGTAGTCACATGGAATATTTAAACATTTTCTTCAATGACTTTCTGGGTCGTCAAGTTTCGATCCCTTAGGCAGCCTATATAGCAGTGATCCTGCTCTCAAATTTAATCAAAAATATCTTATTATTTAAAATTTGTGTTCCAAAGACGAACGAAGGTCTTACGGGGTTGGTACAGCATGGGGGTGAGTGATTAATTACTTAATTTTCACTTTTGGGTGAACTAACCCTTTAATATTTTTGATACAGCAGAAGTTAATTTAAGAATTGTTTTATTTGCACAGACGTGTTCTTCAGTATGCAACAAGATCACAATGTAGCTATATGCCCCCACTCATTGACACACCCAAATTAACCAAAAACAGGTAGAATATACAAAGTAAAAGGTAGAATCACATGCTTATCCACTTTTGTTGTGTATCTATTGACATGCCCTTGTGGGCTGCTTTATGTTGGTAAAGCGACAACTAAAAACCTGAATCAGAAAAAATGATGACAAATCATCAGTCGTAAGGCATTTCAATTCTGCGAGTCATGATGTCAATATGCTCAAATTCATATTGGTTATATTGTGATCTTGTTGCACACTGAAGAAGGCACGTGCCGAAACGCGTTTGTGCAAATAAAACAATTTATGAGTGCGGCCTCTCTCCTGTTTTATGTATTAACTGGTATTTCTCACCATATTATTGTAACGTATTGTCATAATTATAACACACATTTTTTTGTAGTGCAAATAATTTTTACCATTTAAGGCTTTGTTATACTTTTAGTGATTTACCTAGTGTGGCTAATGAGTCTCACACATTCTCAGAAAATAGACCTCCTATAACTGTATATATCATTATATTATATATACTAATTTGAGCCATCATCTTGAATAATGGATGTAGACCGTATTTACAGCTCATATAGACCATTTGTTGAACATGTTCATTTCCTATTCATCATCCTATATATAGGATGGCTGTGCTGTGAACTTGCAACAGGAGTGTAACAGTCTCCCTTTTTGCTTGTTAAGTCTCCTCCTTGTGGTAGATCACAAGAATTACAGCACATTAAGGTTTTTGTATTGAATTACATGTTGTCATGTTTAACACTGTGTGAGAGAGAAATATATATATATTTTTCTTTATATAAGTCTGATACTTTGCCAAAAACTGAAGTACTAACTTTGTGTTTTTACATTATCATTTATTTCTTTGAAATATTTAACAGTCATTTTCAGTAACATACTAAGCAGTTTCAGAAATGCTGATGATTTGAATGTAATTGTGATTTAATTGTGTATAAGGTCAGTGTGGCCAGACATTTGCTGTGGCCAGATATTTGATCAAATGACAGAGGAAGATTGAGTGATCCAAACCTTCTCTGAATAAGGTCAAATGTTGTGAAATGTCAATCTATATTATTCATTTTCACTTCAGCTCTGATCTTTCAAAAGACATAATGGCCACAATATGATCATAGAGCGGTCTAGGATTTTGTTGACGACGGACCTGCCAGGGATCTTAGAGATGTTATTAAGCAGTATAAAAGAGCATTTTGCAAATGAGTGACAAAGTGCAGAGTTCTAGAAGCATATCATTTACCACCTAGAGGGAAGCAAATTTATCATGTTTGATAATTCAGACTGGCTGATAGATTTTATATAACCACTCAGTCTATTTCCCCAAGGCTCTGTTTTATAGTTGTACAGTGTAGAGCTCGAGGAATTGTGGGAGAGAAGCAAGCGCAGCCGAGTCTATATTTGAGTGCAATGACTGTAATTAGAGTGTGATTATTCCCGGAGACGGCTAGAAAAAAGAAAAAAAAACAGCCGACAGTGAGGGAGGTTGCTATGGAAACCGACACGGAGGCAGTGAAAAGGTCCGTTCGCTGGTAGTTATGTCATGTATCTGGTGTGTATGTAAAAAGTTTGGACGTGGCAGGTTTCAAGTCAAAGAGTAGGATGTTTCGCTTGCGTTAACCGAAGCTGCTTCTGAAGACTAAAGCTTTATTTGTCTCGATTTAAATTGAGTTTGGTTCCTCTCATTGCATTTAATTATTTTTGTTGCTCTTATTCTCGCTTACTCTTCCCTACTGTGTTCTAACATGCTCATGTTCACATATTAGACAAATACCATTCTGCTAAAGACCCGCATGAATCCCATAATATACTAAGTGAGCCATTCTGGAATTTTCAATGGCGGAATTATTTGCAATAAAACAAGACAGATTGAATTGACCGTCTGACAGAGCTCATCGCGTCACGGCGCACTTATATATATATATATATATATATATATATATATATATAAATCGCTTTTACATGGTGAAGGAACACTTGTGGTCATTAGTATTCCTCGTGAGGACCACGGCTATACCCTGCATCCTCCCTGTTCGCCCAGATAGCCATTGAATTATGAAGCCAATCTGAGCCATGGTTTGGGTTGCCTAGCAACAGACTATTGAGTGGCACTGGGTCCCTGGTGATGGGGAGATAAACAAGGGGCCAGATAATGTGTGTGTCTCTATATAGGTGCGTTACCTGATGGTCTGTGTGCTTATCTTGAAAGTGTCAAGAAAGAAAGAAAGAAAGAAAGAAAGAAATAGAAAGAAAGAAAGAAAATTCCCTAAACCCCAGTGGTTGTTATGACTTATGATAAATAAACGGATGGCCCTTCAAGCCTAACATGGGTGGGCAGGTTTTCTGTTATAATTGTCACTATCACAATCTAGAGGAACATCACTGCATTATACAGACTTTGCATATTTATTTTGCAGACATTTAATTTAATTTTGCTCAATAAATCATTTATTGTGATTGTCATACCTGATTTTTTGATATTTGCACAACATTATGTATTTTATGAGGGTGGTTATGCATACTGTATGGTGGTTATACGTACTGTATATTATTATTATAGATGGTGATAAATGTACATGATGTGGTTGTAAGAGGTGTGTATTTATTTTGCAGATCGGCTGTTTGGTGGGTGTCAGAGTTATTTGGGGTCAGTTCCCTACACTTACGACGTGACTCCAGCAGCTGTGAAGCGTTTGAGGAATGTTCTTCAGAAGTTGGCCCACAGAGGTATCACTTCTCTTTTTTTTTACCTGCCTGTTTTTGTTAACCTTTTTACCAGCACTCTTGTGTGCTTATCACATATCTCATTTAATTGTTTTCTTTTCCACAGTGTAAGATACATTTCACTGTTGAAATTGTTTATGTATTCAGTCCATTGTCTGTTTTTTTTAATTACACATCCCATTGTTTACCAGCTTCCCTGACTTTTTAATTATTCAGTTCTTATCGCCTGGCAGTAACTTTTTAGGCTGTTAACCTTTTTTTTTTTTAGATCTGACATTGGCTTGTTGACTTTTCATCTCACTTTACCTGTTTATTTACTGCCAATGACCTTTTTGCCTTTTTATCTACTGTAACAAAACCGTGAAGTACATGAAAACATTTATCACTTCTAAATACTTAGACTACCATTGAAAAGTTTGGGGCCAGTAAGATTCATTGTTACAGAAGATTTATATTTAAAATAAATGTTCTTTTGAAATTCCTATTTATCAAAGTTCCTGGAAAACATTTTATCACAGTTTGTACAAAAATATTAAGCAGCACAACATTGATAATAATAAGAAATGTTTCTTGAGCGTCAAATTAGCATATTAGACTGATCATGTGACACTGAATACTGGAGTAAATTTAGCCTTGACATCATAGAAATAAACGACATTTCAAATAGAAAAGAGCTATTTTAAAATATAACGATATTTCACAGTATTACTGTTTTAACTGACCAAAATTTTGATCAAATAAATTGCCTTTGTTACGACTGTAAGCTCGGTTCCCTGAAGAGGGAACGAGACACTGCGTCGATTGACGCTAAGGGAATGCTTTGCGTGATGATGTCTTGAAGCACATGTAAAATCAGTCCAATGGTGTGGAGGAACATCAGAGGCGGGTGACACCATAAATCAGGAAACTATAAAGCCTGCCCAAACATAGCATTTGTTAAGTTGAATTTGAGAGAAAGAAAAAAAAAAAGGAAAAAAAAAGAGACATGGTTAAAAAGTATAAATTCATCATTGGTAAAGAAGATTTAAGATCAAAATGAGTGCAGCCTATTGGTTGGGAGCACATGGTTCAACCTGGGAGAATCAAGGTAGCTGATTGGTCATTGAAACTCCACATCTCCAAACTCCACCAGGTGTGTGTGATTACTGTGAGCAAGAGGGATCTTTGTTTGCAGCAAATGTGCTTCTCCTACTGAAGTTGGTGGGTTTTGGTGTTTTAAAAAACCAAAGGAGAAAGACTGTTGAAAAGCCACAATGTTTCATCAACTTTGAGATGCAACTGGTAGGACAAAGACTTATTTTTATTTAATGACTACATATTTTGTGTATGTTTGAAAGGTGTTTAATGCTAGTAGTTTAGCATTTTACTTTCTGACTGCATAACAAGCTTCTTTATTTACATTGCTGTTAAGTTGCTGTGTAAATTGTGAATGTTTGACAATGGTGTTTGTACTTTTGTTGCACTTTGTAGTGACTCGTATCACATATCTGTTTCTGTGTAGGTTATTAAGCTAACCTTCTGGAATTATCATTGAGACAAGTACAAAAGAAGATCTAGTCAATGATGAGAGATTTTCAATAAAACTGCTTCTATGATGAAGAACCAGATGGTTTGAGTTATTCCATGCACCTTCAGAGTTGATTTGAGGCCCTTTTCAAGTTTGGGCAGGCATTGAGGCAAAGAAAAACCCAGATAACTTGACAGCATCATAGCATCAAACTAGCTTCTTAACGTCTGAGCAAGTCGCTTACAGGCACATAGGAGACAGTCGTAACCGAGACGTTGTCTTTCAAGGGAATTCATGTTGCGTCGATTGACGCTAAGGGAATGTCTATACCAATGCCACCATAGCGAGAAGTGTTTGTACGGTGTGAAATCATAAGAGCAGCATGAAAGCACCCAAGACCCTCGTGTCTACTGTATGTTCCCTGTAAATTACTTTTGACTGCATTATAATGATTTCTTAATTTGGAATATGATAAAGACTGCGTAGGTGGATGTGTTCAGAGAATTTGGACATTTAACATTTATAGAATATTTAACATAATAGAACATTTAAAGCCCTTTAAATGAACGAAATGACTCGTTCATTTTAATGAACGAGATCGAACAAGCGAGTCAGTAAAATGATCCGAACTTCCCATCACAGTGTGACATCAAGTGACCGTCTGTGGTGTCAGTCTTGTTTAGGCCAATAACTGAAAAGGTTCACTCAGCATCCGAATTTGAGTGTGGCAGGCTCAACACAATCTGGACAACCTTTGATAATTTGGGAATGAAATGCCACTTAATTGCGTGATTTGCCAAAACGTAATTTGTAGCATGAGCCTATTTTTATTGAGCAATTAACGAACCCACATAATTAACGCACGTCTGACAACGTTTGCAACTATAGTAAGTCTGTACTCTCGGCACACAGACTGATGAAAGGCTACGACACCAGTGACAAGGCACACCATTTTATTATCTGATTCTGCTTACCGTGATTGTCATCCAAACTTTCAAACGTGCATCAGTGGGCGCCGAACGCTCCGAACCTATGCGCTGAACCGAACTTTTCACACGCAACTGGCGTATCAGGTGCAAGGTTTTCAGCGAATCAACGATCCGAGAATACTGTGAGAACGACGTTGAAGGCAGATGTTACAGCTGTGAGCCTCACCTGCCATTAATATGCTGTGGTCTTGTCATAAACAGAAAATTAACTGAGAGGGGAGAAAAAAGGATTTTGGCATGACATTTCTTGCGTGTGCGTGAGAGCGTGAGATTGATGCTGAAAGCGTGACTGTCACGCCAGATGCGTGAGAGTTGGCTACCCTGATGATATCTATGACATCTATGATTCATATACTATCTTGCTAATATGTTGTAAAATTGCTCAGTAGCATTAAGGTGCGTTGGATAGAAGTGTCAACTTTAGCTATATCGACCTTCATTGCCCTTTTACCTTGTTGACATGATTTCCATGAAACAAGAGTAGATGTTAAAACTTCACCCCCCTCCGTCCCCTACTCAACTCAGCCCAGCTTACTGACCTCTACATCCCTCCTGCTGCTGAGGCTGCTCCTTCCTCGTAGTTCACATGTGACCTAACCACAATCTCACAATCTCTCCACAACCCAACCATACGCACCAACCCGTTTGACTAAAGCTGTCGAGCCCAACTGTCTTCATTAAAGTAGGTTCAGTGGCAACGGTTCCGTATGGTATACCACCTACCACAAAACACAATATCTGCCCAAACACCACCCATCATTCACACAATATACACAGGAACGTAATAACTGTAATTACTAGGCAAACTATACTAATTAACCAACAGACTTTTTGAGTTTTTCAAGAATTCTACGAAACTGTAGCGTGGCGGCCTGCACACAGCCAGCAGAATCTTTCCGTCTCAACCACAGCCAGTTGCTGCTCCTTTCTGCTGCTTCAGACAAGTTCTTTACTGTGCGACGCAACTCTTGGCCACTGAATCCGACATCTCTGAGGAACCGGGTTGTAGAGTGTGCCACAAATCCTCGACAACCCACTTCCACTGGATAAACCTGGACTCTCCATCCTCGCTGTTCTGCTTCAGTGGCCAGTTGAGCATACCGCAGTTTCTGCCTCTCATATGCCTCATCTACCGCATCCTCCCATGGCACTGTTAACTCTATAAGTTGAATAATGAGTGCTGATCCAGACCAGAAAACAATATCTCGTCGGAGGTTAGTGGTGGCAATCTCAGGTGGAAAAATAAGCTGTTGATCAAGATCAGCCAGCATCTTCCAGTCCCTAGCAGCTGCCAATTGTCCTGGGCGAGAATTGGTGTTAACACCTTTTCTTGGTGGTTGCTCACCTGGGTGGAGGAATATTGTCTTCTGCGTGTAATGTTTTGCTAGAACAGGTGGCAACTTATTGGTCATGCTACGCTTGCCTTCCAATGCTAAAGCCAAACATCGCAGTACTTGGTCATGGCGCCAAGTAAACCGACCTTGGCTAAGAGCCACCTTACATCCTGTCAAAATGTGCCTTAATGTGGCAGGTGATGAACACAAAGGACTAAATGCTGGCCAGAATTCTGAAAATCTTCCAAACTTCACTGACAGCAGTTTCTGGTTTTGTCAATGTTCTTAGCTAGTAAGTTTTATCCTCGGCAGAACCGTGTCACAATCAGTTGCAGAGTTCGTCAATTCAAGTCAAAGCTGACACGCAGCCTAACGTGCACTCATCTTTTGTGGCACGATGTTGCTGTCTGTCACATGGACAGATGAAAGAGAGTGGGATGAAAGGATGAGACTGAGCACTCATCCACTGCTCAGGGGCTTGGAATTGGACATCTGAGGGCTTTCGTGACAGAAAGGTTTCTGTAATACAATGTGTTAGGAGGACTAGAATGTACCATCACTGATAGAGGAGAACTTCTGCAGAGATGTGAGTCTTAATCTGTTCAAGCTGAACATATTGTTTGAACAGACCTCTGATATACACACACCAAACTCTGGGCACTTACTGTGTTAGAAGTGTTGAATGTGTTGCAGCTTTGCTAGAATCTGGTTTCACCACAAACATATTGTGTTTAAGTAAAAAGCTTAGTAACACTGAAGTGATTTTGACGCTCAATGGGCTGATCAGTGGGTGTTTGTGTGTGTTCACTCTCAACTGTTTATCTAAACCAGTTCATTTCCTTTTAAGCTCTTTCAATTCATAGCCAAACAATACATTATATATGTTACATAATTTACATACAAACTATACTCACCCTATAATAATTACCTCTGGTTTCACAGACAAGGCTTAAGCTAGTCCCAGACTAAAATGCAAGGTTGAGCTGTTTTTTAATGCCATATTTTCGTTCTGAAGGCAGTTTATAGAAGCTACTTAAATGTCCTAATTGAGCAACGGTCGGATGCTGGCTTAATCTTAACTTTGACTTTCAGTCAATCATTTGCAATTTTAATTCAGAGCATTCAAATTCAATTCAGAGAGTACAAACAACTAAAATAATACAATTTACAAAACATTTTATATGAAATAGATCTGTTAAACTCATTGGTAAGAGGAACGGATAGCTCACCTAAAAGATGATAATCCTGTCATTATTTGCTCACCGTCACATCGTTCCAGACCCGTATGACACAAGATATTTTGAAGAAAATTGGGGTCCAAAACAACATGGGACCTGACTGAATACATTTTTTTTTTTAACTATATATAATATATATTTATGTTTTGCAGAAGAAAGAAAGTCTTACAGGTTTGGAAAAACATGAGGATGATTTGGTGGGGTGTAAATAAGAACACCAGCTCATGCTCTGCTTTTTTTTTTAGCGCAGTGTTTATTCAAAGCAGCTTTTTGTGACGCCAATCAGAAAACAGGTCTTATTGTTGTCAATTTCCAGCATAGCCATTTGGGGGCAGCATGCTCCATTCTGTCTGTCTCTGTGAAGGATCTGAGCTGTTAATAGGCTGCAGAGGCTTGCTCCCAGCTTGATCTTTTCAAACAGCCATAAATGAGAGTTGAAAAGCGTGGAAGGCACGCAACCGTCTTTGGGTAAATTACCAACATGGTAATGAATATTAGAGAGCCAGAGAGATGGCCGACTCCAATTACCCAAGCCAAATAAAGAGAGAGGGATCAGGAGGATGAGATGCTGTGTTCAGCTTCCTCTCTCTCTCTCTCTCTCTCTCTCTCTCCTTTTTTTTTCTTTTTGGATGCAGATGGTGTCTGAAACCTTGGCTTTTGATTGACGGGCCGTGTTGCAGTGTTTTTATTTTAATTTCAGAGCGCTTTGCGAGGGAGATCTCAGACTTCTTTAGATGTTCCTCTTTGTGCTTTCGTGTGTGAATGAACGGCTGTGTTGTGCGCATGTTTTGTGTTTTTGTGAATCCGTCTATGAAATTATGCCCAATTCAGCAGGCAGATGACAAATGTGTGAACCATTAAATGTCTGCAGTTATCTTGTTCTCTGATCCGTGTGCATTTGTATGTGTATCTTTTGAGATAATTTAGTGCACGTTTTGTGTGTTTGAGATAACTGGTCACATTCGCCTTGCAACCATCACATTACACTCCGTCATACTTAAGGAACCCTTTACTAGACAAACATCCTTCCACGTTTGTCCTCACAGGAGAGATGTAGATAGGCAGATAGATGTTGAGAACGTCAATGCCATCGACTCGCAATTCTCTTTATCAAGCGTTTAGAGTAGCTGTAGAAATCGTGCAATATGTGGAGCCACCGCCGCACACCCTGCACAATGTCATTAGATCGATGCCATTGACCGGATGGCAAGAATGCTCTCTCTTTGTCATACGGGTCCATTACGGCAACTGACAGCCCTTCCTGCTGTGAGCTGCCCCATATTTCATGCCATTGTCTTTAGAGGTGCTTCAGATTTCCCGGCTCCTGGATTCGAACATTATAGCCTGCTTGTAATGCGTCGTGCCATCTCTTTGATCTTCAACCGTGGTCAGTGTGTCTACAGATAGTGGGAAGTTACAGATTTTCCTGGAGTAGACGGCTATTAGTGAATAGAGAGGGACAGATAGGAGGTGATAGACAGACAGTTTGGGATGGAGCAGCTGGAAGGGAAGGGAATTAAGACAGATTTAATGGCTGAACTCATAAGTGCAGGAACACATAGTGGACAGCTGAAATACCTGAGAAATTATTCTCTGACATAATTTAAAGTTATTTGTTCTTCAAAGTGTACTTTAAAGTGTAAATTGCAACACCACAACCAATTAATGTGTAAATTAAAGTGCTCAATATGTATATATTTAAAAAATTCTGTATTAAAATGCATTAAAATAACATTTATTGGGGTTTTTTTCTTCAAAGGTAGCATGTTTTTAACAATAACTGGGTGATAAGAGGGAGCGCGGGCGGTAATGCACTCACTGTGTGTTCGGGTTGTGGGAGAATAAAACGATTTGCGGTACTCCCGCAAACTAGAAATATCTATGAATAAAACATAAAAACTAATACATTTTATTCATCTGTTTCAGAAAAGCAAAAAGAACAACTAAAACAAAATAGAAACAATTTACAGGCCAGAGTTTCTATTTTATAACATGCAGCGTTGGGCGATGTAGCCAATCACAGACATATGTGTTGATTTCTAGGAACGCAAAGTCCAATCAGAAGCATTTACTGTAAGATTGACTTCCCTCACCGTTCAAAACTGACTTTTTGTTCACTGGTGAATTCTGTAACGTTACACAATTATAACAAACAAAGTGTAACATTAGATATTATGAAAGATTCATTGATAACAACAGAGATGTGTGTGATCGGGATTAACTTCTTAGGAATTATTATGGAAACGCACTTTGTGCGGAGTCATGCCAAACCATGCATAACTGTAAGTTTGCCTGCTTGTTTTTATATTATAACACAGTGGTTTGTGTGTGTTAATGCTTTAATAACAAATCATTTATCAGGAGGATTTATGCTGATGTGTATGGTGGTGACACGTAGGCATGGAGGTACAGAAAAAAAGTTGTTTTTTTTCGCGCGGACGGGAGCAGGACAAAACATAAATCATAAATCAGATGTACACCGTACAATACCGATGTCCAGCAATGGATTAAATAGTCAATTTTGTTTAATTTTTCATTTAATGAGATCTAATATGTGTTGATGGCGAGAATTTTCATGTGAAGAAATACATAGATCCGACGATGCTATACATGCACTTTTGTTTATAGTAGCCAGTTCGATGCTATTTTGTGTGTATAAGACAAAAGTGTATGAAGTTATTATAAAAAAAGTATAAAATTATATGTAATCGCAACAGCAAACTTCAGCTGCTGTTATCAGTGTACAGAATGGTTTTAACACAGTTGCCACATGTACACCCAGAGCCGCTGACACCCATATGATGGCTGCAAAGAAGTTCGACAATGTATGTACTGGCAGGGTAACATTAGAGTAACTTAGTGAGATGTACGAACGCTATGTGTTTACTGATGTATATGTACTCAGTTTGTAATGACACAATAACCATAACGCGTTGTTCATAATAAACGTGGGATTATGAATTATTTTGAGAATTTCCTACATAGAAAACATGCCGTGATGTACCCTGAGTGTAAACTTTACCCCACATTCATTGTGAAGCGTGCAAGCAATTTGCAAAGATTAATATAAAGGTTAATACAATTTTACACTCACTTCTTCTGGAGGTGCAGCAGGAACACAAATTTTTGGTACCGATTCTTTTTTCAAGAGCAGCTTCTTAGCAAAACCTACTTTATACTGACCCTCGTATATAAAGATGTCTGTTGAGAAAATATTCGCGAATCACGCAAACATGTAAGCATTGACGTTGATCATGGGGAATATTCCCTTCAAATACAAAACTCAGCCACTGCGTCTTCAGCAGTGGAAGGGGCGTCCGACTCTATGATGTCACATGGTCGAATGGCTCGATTTTGAGGCTCGGGAAAACATATAAAGAGATTAAAACAAAAAGACACTGGATAGATTTTTATCATTCTATGATAGTTGTGTACAGGGAGTGCCAACACACATTTCAGTACAATCAACTTGAAAAAGTGCATGTACCATTTACAACCAGCACAACTCTTTTCAACATGTTTCTTGAGCAGCAAATCAGCACATTAGAATGATTTCTGAAGAATCATGTGATACTGAAGACTGTAGAAATTATGCTGAAATTCAGATTTGCTATCACAGGAATAAATTGCATTTATGTCTTTTGACATATAACTGGCCTAAATCTATTTTGCAACCTGTCCTAGGTACTGTACATGTAGGATGTGTTATTTTGTTCAGTCTGTGTTATTTAAAAAAAAAAGTTAATATGCAGACAGGCTTCTTTGTTTATTTTTTCACGTCTAATGCCATGAACCCCACATTTTTAAGATGCAGCATTGAAATAATTGAACTTTGAAAAATGTTTTCTCAAGGTCCCCGTGTTCTCTTCCACACTAGATAATATACTAACTACATACATATACTCTTTTTTCCCTCATACATTTTGGTTTGACATGACATCTGTTACATTCTTATATTAGTGACTGTTTTTTTTCTCCAGAACAGGTGTACTGTATACAGATTTGTTCATAAGAATATGTTATGTGGTTTCGGGGGGGCGGGTTTCAGGTAACACAACACTGGGTGTATGAACAGACACTGCTGCCATGAGATGTGTATAGATGTGTAACATTGCCCTTCAGGCTTACCAGTGACCTCTGGCCCTACCATCATCCCGGAAGAAATTCCATGTTCAGATAGACACTCAGCGAAGCAAACTGATTCACCTTGACACATGCATTAGAGCTACTTACTCCCATGCCCTACTGAGAGATGAGACATGGGAGAGCAAGAGCGTGAAAGACAGAAGCCATGTTTCCATCCAATTGGTGGTGATGGCGCAGTGGATAAGAAACATGCCTTTGGTGTGAGAGACCCGGGTTCGAATCCACTGTTAGACATCAATGTCCCTGAGCAAGACACTTAACACCAGTTGCTCCAGAGGCGTCCACTTCATGGAAACCCTTTGGTTGAAGCATGTTTTGTCCACTTACATCTGTCTTTGTTGACACCTGCCATGTGTGTGCAAACAGAGTGGAAATACTGGGCAGAAGTGAACTAAAACTACTTTTGCTATGTTTTGTGGTGTGTTGCAACCATAAAATGACCAAAAACATAATGGCAATTCATTACTTATACGGCAAATAACGTTTCCATCAGTGTTTATCGCATAAGCGATAGTCATGAGTCGATATTCATGAATTTCAATCGATTATTACCGTTTCCATTAGGCATCTTTCATTCAATATCACTTCATTCGGATAAAAACGTGTGGATGGAAACATAGCTAGTGAGAAGGAGAGCCCGGGATAGAGGAAAAAATGCATTAGTCACATTTGTGCACTACATTTTTGACATATAACACTTAGCTTCTGCTAAAACCCTCCAATCCATAACACCTGGTTGTTTGCGTGCAAGTGAGATGTTCGAACAGCCTTTGGAAATTTGACAAATTTTTTAAATATCCATGTGTGGAATAAAATGGTATAATAGCTTTTAAATGATCAGTTTGTTTTAGATATTGTGATTTGTGACCTGTAGGTCCAGTATTTTAACATCATTTATTTCACATTGTAACCTCATATTTAACTTTAAAGCTTGAACTGAAAAATAAAAGACAAGGCGAATAATGAACTGGCACACTCTGTGAAAGTATGGTAACTAGCAGTAGAATGAAAACACTGTTGTAAAACTTGCAAGTGTCGTAACAAATAACATGAAAACAAACACAAATAAACAGGAGAACACAAATGAATTACAGTACAGTACAATACAACAGAAATAATAAGGCAACAAATTAGATTTCAGCCCCCACAATGCATGCTGGGAAAGTGCTATACTCTGCCAAGAAATCTTTGGTGTGCTACAAATGTATTTATATGTGGTGTTTATTTAATAGTGTGAGAGAAGCACTATATCTGACAGATCAGGGTATGAAAAACACATTTGATTGGTACATGTTAGCCAGTATGTAAACCCTCCAACCTACTAAGGAAAGAGTCCTATATTTTACTTACATTTCTTTTTTGCACACTTTAAAGTTAATTGTAAAACAGGGACCATTGCATTGTCAATTGCAAATAACAAATTCTTGGTAATTTGTAGAATCTTTGGTCATCACTGCAGAAGTGCATGTGTCCTTGTGCATATTTTTATTTATCTGTCTTTTGAAGGAGTTTCACCGCACTCACGGTAAACAAGGTGCCAGACCGATACAACTTGACAACTCAAAAAATAAATAAACTGTCCGCACACTTGAGTCCTTTAAGCAAATTTAATAGCCAAGCTTTTGGTCACAAAACCATCCTCAGGGCAGTGTGCGGACAGTTTATTTATTTTTTATTTATCTGTCTTTAAAACATTTTATCAAAGAACCCTGCCAATACAATTCACAATATATAACAATTACTTGCATTTAATTTTAGCGAATATTATTATTATTTTAATTCCCCAGAAGTGGTTTTCAGTAAATGTCAACAGCTTCTACAGAGCTCTCGGCTGTTTCCTTTTACATAGAGGGCTCATAAATATCTAATTATTATTAAATAGGCCTATAATTATCTTTCTGCATCTGTTGCTTTGCAGCAAAGTTTACATCATTTGGCATGTGCTTCACTTAAGACAGAAAGATAGTCTTAATCTGACCAGAAGCCCTCCCTTGAGGAATTTCTAATTTCTTTCTGTTTTTGCCATATTCTGGGCAATGATGATGACTGTTGCAGTAGATTGGGTTGTGTTGTTGTGTGTAGGAAGCAAAAGTAGTTTAGATTACCTTTTGTCATAATTGGATAGGGAATATCTCAGATCCTTGGTTGTCAGGATAAGATACTAATAAAGCTTTCAGGGCTTAATGGAAACCAAATATTAGACATTGGCAAATACTAAAATCTGTTAATTAATCATTGGTCTGTAATTGTTAATGGTTTTGTCACTTTTTTTTAAGAACAGGGCAAATGCATGCAGTAACAGGGTTGTACATAAAATATGTTTGGCAATTAAAACGAGTTATGTCAAACAGTTTTTTGCTACAGTGAATAAAGACTATACACGGTTTGTAGATGGGTACTGCTTTTTTTCTTTACATGATCGTGTTTATCGGGTGCAATATAACATGTCTTCGTGTTTTTTTTTAAAGCCTTATTTTTCATAAATTTCACCTTTATTGCAAGCCGCTTTCTCCTCTGTCATTTGAACGACCGGTTCACATCTTGATTCTACGAAACCACTCCCTCAGAAACAGGCAATGGGCTCAGATTGGTTAGTTGGTGTATTGGCAAAACTACGTAGTGCACGTTGTCCGGAAACTTCGCAGCCATTACCTTTACAGGCGAAAGTTGCATGTGCTCCGGTCAAATGTAAATAATGGTGTCAACACTGGGAAATAAAAATAACACACTTTCGACGACATGGCTACAGCTCTCATATAGAACTCTTCCTCTTCGAAAAAGCCCTCCTTTTTTTGTATATTCCAGAGGGAGAGTTGATGTAAATTTATGGGTTAGAAATCCCGGGAAGTATCTCGTTGTAGTCCCATTGAGTCGTTTTTGTAGGCATTAAACTTCCTGATTTTTAAAAGACTATATCTCTGCTGACGTTGAACTTTCAGCACAGCAATTTTGCAGATACTGTTCATGCACCAACAGCAACATTACACACTGAAATTGCAATCAACCCGCCCTTTAATCTATTTAAAATGAGCCACTCTTCATGCTAAATTCATTTTATGTTAGATAATAATTTATCAAACATATCTACTTGATCTCACTACAAAAAATATTAGATTTGTGCCTCTAATGTTTAAAGTAATGTGAAATGTGCAACCTGACTTAAATTAATTAGATCATGAAGATACTATGGAAATCCAATATAATCCAGGAAAAGCCCACCTGCCCCCCTGTCTAATTTATGCTATTATACGATCACAATAAATTGGGCAATTCATGATGAACAAAATTTAATCAATGTTTGTCAGCTTCACTAATTGGACGGTGGTTCCACATTAACTTATGCACCTATTTGCGTATTGACCTGCACAACCAAATGCAGTCAAAACAAAGATTGAATGGCATGTCTGTTGCTGAATATTTGAAGATCATGGTGTTCTTTTTATAAAAAAGAGAAAAGAAAAGAAAAGAAAAGCAGTAGATGTCTAGAACAACCCCCCACCACCATCACCCCACAAACATTTTATTTATTTATTTGATAGGAGAAACATCAATGGCCAGGCTGCTAATTAGTAATAGCACATTATATCAGGCTCCATACAATACCTAATGAGGTGGACCTTTGCTGAGGCAAAACAGTGTAGTGCTTGTGGGTGACAGAAAGGTAACAACATTGTAAGTGTGTGTGTTTCCGAGAGTAAATTCTGGTGTAACACTTAAATGCTTAGCTGTCCTTGTGCTTGCCATTTCTCTTTATGCTGTTCACTTAATATTTATACAGTGTTTTCTTTTAGTCAGAGTTTTTGGTTTTTGACAAAAAAAAAAAAAAAAAAAAATCACCTTTAATTTTAGTATGTCATTGTGGCAAGCAGGACGGGGGCCGAGAGCCGTGGGAACAGAGTGAGGTTAGTGGCACGAGTGCTAATGAGTAGGCATGGGCAATTTTCAAAAATATTGTTTTTGAATATTTCAGCTTAAATATTTCGGCAGATTATATATATATAAAATAATGTTTCAGTGTTATATTAATCCTCAAAAAGGCGCAGTATATCTAATGTGACATTCTCTCTTCTTCATTCAACATGCTATGAAGTGATGTATAGAATCCACAGATGGTGGCAGATGATATTTAACTGAAAGCCAGCTGAGCTGAGCCCCCACTGTAAAAGGCTCTGTCTTTTGCCTTTTTTAGAGTTTATATGTAAATAAAAGAATTGTATTGTTCAGTCCCCCCTTCTCAACCCATCAGGTATTCAAGAAAACAGATTAACAGGACTGAGTGTTGGAGGCTGGTAGAAGGCTAAACAGGTCACATCTATAGGGGCTTAAGGATATCTTATTCAGATCTTTATTCGTTCCTCTGCATCTGTGGCTGGTTAATGGCATTCCTCCCATCCATCCATTTTATCACAGCATATCTGTGTCCCTTAGTGTGGTGAACAATCTCAAGTATGTCTGATTGGGTGACATTTGCATGAAGGCTGATTGAACACGTCTTTAGAATGCACAAGATGGGATTTGTTTGGTGTTTTTCTATTTATCTTTCTCCACCCTGGAATTCAGAAGTGTTATTTTATTGAGACAGTGGGTGTGAGATGGTAGAATATGGATCCTGACCTGATCTGAATGCAGAATTAGATTTGATGTTGACCAGAAGTTTAATATTTCTCAGAATGTGGGATTTTTTTTTTTTTTTAAAAATGGCAAATTCGGGTGAATGAGTGAAGTGCTTTCATGAGGTACCTACACAAATTCTTCAGATTTCTGTCTTTAGTCTGCAAGAAAAGATATGGACTAATTAACGCGAATACTTTGAATATCAGCGGAAAGTTATTTAACATTCTGCTGGTGGGCAAAATGAGCAGTAGTGTAGTGGTCTTTGTACTGTCAGCTATATACTACTTTATGGTTCTTTCTGTTCTTTTATCATAGGATATACTTGGCTGGATGACACAACTCAGGAGGTAATTTCAAAAGAGCTCTCACAACTACCCAAGGTTCCTCTTGGAAGATTTACAAACACCTTTTCTATTTACAATGGCAATTCCAGGTGAGCTCCTAAATCCTATGTTGTGTTACATGTCCATGACTATAATGTGTTTATGGAAACTTTTTTTGTAGTTGTTGGTGTGTTCTTATATTCATTCATGTAGCTAATGCATTAATTAATGTTGATAAATTTAATTGATTATAGTAAAAGTGATAATCCGATATGGACAGGTTTGTAATCTAGGCACTTTTTTTTTTTTACTGAAATCTGTTTATTTTGAATATTACCAATGGGATCAGGAAGCTAAAGGCTCAGAAAGAAGAAGTGAGCAGGACACTGCAAAGGTACCTTCAAGGTTTCCTGCCTTCTGATGTTGCCTCATTTAATCAGAGTCCTCAAGGGCAGCAAGTGCTTTGGAAGGTAAATCTCTAACAATAATATGAATAAGGCTGTATACTTAAATATCACTTGAAATATAAGGATGCAAATTGGCTATATGAAAGTAATCCTTATAAATGATTCCTGAAAGTGCTTAACTTCAGCTTGGTATTGTAAACAAATGGACATAAACGACTATGCATATACAGTGTGGATAGGGTTTTTATTTTGAAAAAAAAAAAAAAAATTATATATATATATATATATATATATATATATAGCAGTTTGTAAATGCATGAGTATTTAAATGCACTTCTAAGTAATAAAGTGATCTGCACTTCTTTAGACAACTGGCACATAGCTACTGGGGACATTTAATGTGAGGTAGAACCTGCTTGATACCCCTACACCATCACCAAACAGTTGTTCTTGATGTTGTGCGAGTTGAAAAGTTCACTGCACTATTGAACATTAGTATCCTGCAGTGCCTTTGGAGCCAGCGTCTGTGTATATGGTGGTTTATTCATCGAAGCCCACCCTGCTGTTCTAAAGTCAGTTTGGCCTTCCATTCTGCAGGGGTGGGAATAATATAATTGTTTTAAATAATCTCTCAAATAGAGCAGAACAATATGCAGAGCAAAAAGCGGGAGGCTGACACTCATTGGTTGTATTTCCATGCACTTTAAAAATTATTACCTTTGATCAGCAACAACAACATTTCCCTAACAAATTGGTACTATTATGCTTGTTATCATTTTGGGAAGAGGACAAAATGTTTTACAAAATTCACAATATGATGTTTGTTTGTTTTTTAATTAGTTTTCATATTTTCATTTTACCCCCCAGTACAAGGGAAATGGACCCCATAATCATAAGGGTTTTATGCAGCTCAAAGAGAAGCCTCCTTCACCCCACATCTCCTTCCTACAAGACCGACCTGATCTCCAGGCCATTGTGGAACAGCCTCCCCAAGGTCAATCATTCTTTACTGGGTTTGAACAGGATCGTACTGGAGTCCCTCTTGCTGAGCTTCAGCGGCATCAAGCTGGGCCCATGAGAGCACAAGATCCCGGTAAAGGTCAAACACAGGGAAAGCTGCGTTACTTCAGCCTTCAGCGCACTCCTGCTACCAAAATAGAAAAACTGCCAGGAGCTTCCAAGCAGCCTCCAAAGCCCCAAATCGAAAAATTGTTTTTCAAATCCTCAGCAAGCAGCCCTGTTTACAAGGAGGCCCTGAGTTCAGTAGATGGTGAGCTTTTTCTCTATATATATATTTAAAAAAAATTATAGTATGTTGGCTGGGATGAGTTATTGCATTTTAATTATCTATATTCAGGATATGTGAAGTGACTGTGACTGAAGGACTGACGAAACATTGATATCATTATGATAAGTTCTTTCCCAAAACGTGAAGCACAATTATTTAATTATACATTTATCCTAATCTTAAAGAGACTCCAAATGTTTTATGTCGGGTGCTATACAAGTTAGAGCAGGATGATTTTTGTACACTTGCAAAAAACTTTATTAGATAGTTTTTCTATCTTTACTTTTATTTTCTATCAGAGAAGTTCATTGACGGAGTGGTTAACCAGCTTGGCCGTCAGAGTGTCAACGTGGATACTTTAACCCGAAAAGACCTGGACCAGCTCTCCAAGGCCATTACCCAGGCCCTGCAGGTGGTTGATGGAGTGGAAGGAGTCAAAGGTAGAGAAGCCACACAGGAGGAAGTGGAGGAAAAGAGGGAATGTCAAGAGTCACATCAGGTGGAGAAACTAGAAGATGGCACCACACATAAAGGTAGTTATCCCTTAATAAAGATAAATATTTGATTAGGTCCTCCTTACACATGCTTTAAAACCCCAGTTACAGCCCTGATGTTTTGAAAAATGTGATCAATCAAGAGGCATGATCTTCACCGTAATTGAAAATTCTGTTCACAGAAATTCAAACAGAAGAAACTGGCCTTAAATCGGAGGACAAGGTAATTTGTTTATGCAAAAATCCATTTGACAATGATATACCTCATTGATGAAGTCAATAGAATTCCCTTCGTACTTTTCTGTTTCCAGGACAAAGGTTTTATCAGCCAGCTGCTTGAGTTTCTGGATCATAACTCTGGCCATGGATCTGCTCGTCCTCCCCAAGCAGAAGAACCTTTTCTGGGGTACATCAACCAGCCAAATGCTGGAAGCCCATTGAGAGCTAGTTTGGAGAACGTCCAGAGCCGGACAACGCAAAAAGACCTGGACCTGATGAGAAAGAAAATGGAACCTGACACTTTGGATATAGAGCCAATGGCGGACGCTGAGGTAGAACAGTGGATGCACGGTTCTGTAGACCCTCCGGAAGTAAAAGCTGAGGTTCATCCAGGAAAAGTGCCACAAAATAATTATGTGGAGAAAGAGGAGGTGGAAAAGAAAGGTGTGAGAGTGGAGGTGGATATTACTTCATATTCAAGTCCACACGACGGAGACTTTGGCTACATTATTACTGAAGAGTAAGTAAGAATAGAAACACATTCAAAGACTTTTTTGAGTAACATGATGTTTGCACTCTGCTGCATAATGAGCCTCTCACACAGGTGTGTCACTGGGTACCAAAGAATGCGAAGACAAAATAAATATATTTATTTGATTTTTTGGCCTCACATTCTTTTTTGTGGTACCCAGTGGAAAAAGACCCATTTTTAAAAGATGTTTCAAAATCTAACTTTTAACCAATTTCGTAGAATGAGATAGAGAGAGAGAGACAGAGAGAGAGAGAGAGAGAGAGAGAATTGGTGTGAGAGTGAACCTGAGATATATCCAAATTAATCGATATTCACACAAAAAATTCATCTATTTGTATCAAAATTGGAATCAAATTAAATCACAAGTCTGTGTCAATAACCAGCCATAATAAAAACCTTTTTCTAACGGTAGCTGCTTTACATGTACATGGACCCTATTAATCCAATTGTAATTGGACTTAGTAGCACAGTTGAATTAAAAAATTCATATGTAACCATGTCAATTGAAATGAATTGGCCAAATCCAATTAAAATTTCATTTGGATTGTAAGGGGTGGTTTAAACATTTTCTAATCCACTTCTAAACGCTGAAAGGACTGCACATGTGCACTGAAGTAGAGATTGTGTAACGATGAATGATGCTTGGAACGAGCTGTTGTTGTTGTTGAATGAAGTGTCATAAATGACTGTCTTGTCATTCTAAAATCCTTTCAATCCTTCCACTAATCGTCTGTGATGTGGAGCAGGACAACGTCCCACCAGTCCTTGTTTCACATTCTCCTCCACAGACGCCTGTTTTTGGGTGCGGGAATGGGCGTTTTTACTGCCTTATAAATATAAGCAGTACGGCACAACGGTTCATATGCGTGTTGTCTTCTAATCAGAACCCGAAATAGAGAAATATATAGTCTGCTCTTTAAATGGGTAGTATGCGCAAACAGCGGCAAACTGTATATTTGTGCAGAGTGTGCATGTCAAAAAACACGCACATCAACCCAATCACTTCAATATGAAGTGTTCATGTAAACTCTAAGTTCAGAGTCATCAATCGGAATTAATTAATTCTGATGAAAACTTTCCATGCTCAGTTTTTTACTGCATTCCATACTGCAATTTGTTTGGTTTTCCTCAGCCGTCCTCTTCATGTATATTGGTGTCAGTGTGTAAATTGTTGTGTGTGTGTTGTGTACAGCTCATCCCTCAAAGCGAAAGATGATGGTATCCACAGCCACTGCATCTCCAATAACTTGATTTATCTCACAGACACGCCAGCTTTTTGGCTCCCATTACTGCAGTCCCATTTAACTTGGAGTACCTGAAATGCATAATCTTAAGAAGTAGATTTGTAAGTGTGAATTAGAAAGGAGTTGTAGGTGTAAAAAGGCATAAAAAAAAACACTATTTTGAATACGCTTTCGTTTGGATGCTTATCCTTCTTTAAGCTTGTGTGCAAGTTGCTTTGTGTGTGTTTGCACGTTTTCTGATGTGTGAGCGAGTGTCTGTGTTTTTAACTCAGACTGGCATGGCCATATCATAAAGAAATCACACTTCACAGGGATTCCATTTACACCTTATTGTTTGCCTTATTGCTGGAAAATACAGGTGATTTATCAAAGCATGCAAGCCACCTGTGTCCTATTCCCTATGTGTTTTATGTGCTGTGTTCAATGTTTCAATATTGAATTGTATATGATATCCATCCATCCAGCAGCACCCAGATCTGTATAGTTAATGTTTAAATGATCTCATGTGTTGCCCGAAGACCACACATTTTAATATAACTATTTTATATTAAAGGTGCAATGTGTAAAACATTTGAGTATCAGATGTAAAGCTCTTTGGTGGCCATTAGGTCTGTGAAAGAGCTATAAATGCAGTCCATTTACCACATACCATCTATTAAAAGAAATGCAATCTAACATCCATTACTATGTTTTCAGTGGTGGATAAAGAGCTTACTTAATAAACCGTAATGTTTTTAATATCTTAGAATGAGACATTTATAACCGCGGGCACCCCCTTCTATGAAGGTCGACATATTGTGATGTCATGTTTCTACCGTAGCCGAATGCGAATAAACAGTGCTACAGAGCGCGTTTCGTCACTACCTTGAAAGAGAAGCAGCAGAAAGCTAGAAGCCATAAACACCGTGAGTAATGACTTTTCCCTTTTCGTCGATCGCGGTTGACAAGTCGATCTTGGAAGCATTTTAAGTCGATCACGAAGAGTTTTCAAAATCAGCCTTTATCCATGATGTGGTTTTAATGGACTGTGTTTCAGAAACAGTGACAATGTTACACACTCTTGGGTTACTCTGGCTATTCTTTGTTGTCTCAGACGACGATATGTTTGTCCCGTTTTAGCCACCGTAGCCTCTTCGAAAGGGAGGGGTGAGCAGTGGGCTGAGCCACAACTGAACCGCTAGATGTCGCTAAAAATCACACACTGCACCTTTAAGGGCTTTTTGTTTAAAATGTAAATTGTTATACTTAATTCCAAGAAAAATGTTATTAATTTCTGCAATCCCAATTAAAAACCTATGTTTTAGCCCTTAATATTAGTGTAACTATGCTATGGACATACATCATACATCAAATGAAGCCGCTTGTTTAAGTAGAAATGTCATATTACTGTTTTAAAAGACTGGACTTTTGATTTCACCTGACCAACAGTAAAACAGGTTGAAAACATCTTATAGACTTACAGTAAAGAAGAGACCTGCAACCACCCAAAAAACCATATCACCACATTTTCTGGTGAGAATGTACAAATCTAGATAATACATTTACCTATTTCTCTTCTCCTTTTTGTCTTTTTTTTGGTCATAGTTCACTGTCCACTGATCAGGGGCTGAACCTCATGGAGCTCTTAGCTGAAAGAGTCAGCCTGCATGTAACAGATTTTCTACAACTCTCGTAAGTACACTCACACAAACACACTTTTTAAAGGCAGTCTCATGCTGGTCAACACATTAATGGCACTAATGGAACACTCAACCTGTGGTTTTGTTTTGAATTTCCATTTCACAGTATAGTTTGGGCTAAGTACTTATTTTCAAGTGAAAGCTCAATGATTATGAGTGTGTCTTAATTATGTGCATACAAGTTCAAGCTTTATATAAATGGTTCAGAGAGAGAAGAAAAGAGAATGCATCTCTGAATGTGTAGGTGTGTGTTATTCTGACCTGCCTGCAGTGGTAAACTTCAGTTCAATTACAGCACATTTCTGATGATAGCCAATGTTCTCCGAGTGCACAGATTAAAGACAGCGTTCTGCTTAATTGTTTAGAATGCAACAAATGCTCTCTGCCATATCTGTATTTCCGTGTATTTTCATTTATATTTCAGTCACGCACTTAATAAAGTGGAGCTTTATATACAACGACAAAGGAAATACAAATATTAATGTAGTTACTAATTTCTTGCACTTTCTCTTTCTCTCACTTTCTCCATATTTATATTGTTTTGTTTTTTATCAATACGGATGAATCAAATTTCCTCAAATGGAATATTCACGTTTAGCTTTCTTCTTGAAACAAAGTATGTACCCACATAAAAGTAGTTTTGCGGTCTTGCGGATTATAATTACCCTAAGATTTTTTTCAAAGGATGCAATAATTTGATCAAGTGACAGTAATACATTCATAATGTTACACAAGATTATTATTTTTATATTTTAAAATATTTCTGTGTGATTGACCTCTGTCTAGGTGAGCTGTGTCTGTGTGTTTTGAATTGTGGCTCATATCTACACAGGTATATTTACACGGGTATCTGCTAATGTATCCATTGTCAGCTTATGCTTTTCATCTTTTCTCAGAAATAATGGAAAGGTGTACTGGATGATGCGCACTTTTATATAAAACATTATGCCATAATGTCTGTATTATTTTGGACTAAAGAAATGACGGCAGAAAACCACAGTGCACAAGCAGACTATTCTGTACAAATTCAGCACACACTCGCTCGAATATTTGTTCACCCAAAGGCGGTGCTGCCATGTTTGGGCTTTGCGCTGTGTTGCCGTTACATAAAGAGTCAGTGTAGCACCTCTCTGAACTCCAGACATGACGTAAGGGCTGTACTGTGTGCAGACAGTAGGGGGCATAGAAAAACACACGCAGTTGTGGATTTGCAATCAGACGGTCTTGTTCTCTTATACACATTGAAACATTAACAGATGCACATTCATTTACACTTATTCTACCTCTCTTCTGTTGTCTCACTCGTTTATGTATTCCTCTACACACACCCCCACACACAGTCTACCTATCATCTCCATCCCACACTCTCCCCCACTGTGCAAAAGAAGCTGAACAGAAACAGTACCATTACATTATAGCTTCCCTCCCTCTGTGTACTGGACGTTGGTGGCATTTTACTAATAGCTTATCAGCACTGATGGTGTTATAACCGGGAGTCTGGGCCATTGCGTTTATTTAGCTTTGGCACTCAGTGTTTTTATCGAGAAATTTCCAAATTATCTAGGAAAAGAAGTCTAACAGAGGTGTGTGTTCCGGTATACAAAAGAATGCAAAATATGGAGGGAAATTGGTGTAGTGAAAGTAAATACAAGTGGAGTGACAATGTTTCCAGGGTGCATGTGTATATTTGTAAGGGGGAATTATGTTTTTTTTATATTAAAAAGGTAAAGTGTATGAGGACACTGGTAGGCAAGACAATGTGCAAGGTGTTTGGTTTTTTTTGTCCCATTACACAGACAAAAAATAATTATGTATAATTACACACACACACAAATAAAAACCATACATTCATTACGTTACATATCTAATTCTTAGCTCGTTTACCATACAGCTTTTCAAAACAAACAAAAACAGTTAATCTTAAGACATTTATTCTTAAAACTAAAGGTTTCTCTTAAATGTTTTTTTCTTTATTATTATTATTATTATTATCGCTATGCTGTTTCTCATATCATCTGTTATTCCCACTATGGATATCATTTTTAATAATGAAAATGTGTCTTGATGGGTTAACTTTAAGCTATGGTTTACAATTATTTAAAATATAATATGAATAAAAGAATACACAAGAAACTAGAAGCACTATTATCTCCAGCAGATATCTGGTATTTGTGTGTGTTAATTCTGCCGAGGATGAGAGGTTGCCTTTGGCCACCTGCTGACGTGTGAATGGGATTTTGTTCTGGTGACAGATCCATTCCTCCAGTCTTTCACCTCTCTTTCTTTTTCTACCCTCTTCTCATTTTTTTCTCTCTCTATTTGTGACCCTCACCTCCCCCTGGTCGGTAGTGGGAGCAGCTTTAGAGCTGCATCCCAGATAAATACATCTGCCTCGGAAGCAGGAAACAGGAAGATCCCTTGTTGAACAACTGAATTATGAGCTAACCATCATATTCACTGCTTTAGTCATCTTAAACAGATAAACAGATATGTTGAGATGAACAGTAGCTCACCTACAGGTCTGTTTTGATGTCATGGTGGTGTGCCAGACATCAGTGATCCTTCTCTTCCTTTGGCTGAGTCTGTGTTTTTTAAAATCGTGAAAGGAAGGGTGACAGTTTGTTGTCAAAACTGTCAGTTTTGAGTATCCATTTCCTTTAAAGGAACAATTTGCCATGAAATATTAAACTTCACAGGATTCTCAGTTAGCATTGATAAATGAATGAGGAGTGCTGCTCGGATCTCACACAGACAGCTGTTTGGCTCAATCACAAATGCCATTTGTGCAAAATGCCATCGTGCATTTGCACAACATTTCTGGATCACCTATTCAAACGCTGCAAAGAGATTCATTTACAATGCATTGAGCCTGTGAGCATTTTTTAAAATGAATAATTTCTTTTACTTTTTTTTTATTTGGACCTGTTTGAGTTGATCTACTAAACATTTTAGACAACTCTAAGAACATCAGGTTTCCTGTGAGGATTTATTTCATGGAGGAAACACTTGTCAATTTATGTCAAAAGTAGAAAGGGAAGCTAACGGCACAGATCTGTCATAAGAAAATGAACCAAAACGCAATATTCCCCAGTGATCTGATGTTTTAACTGTGCAGTTTGGATACTGCAGTTGACTGTGTCTGCAACAATGTATTTTTTAAATTACACCCACCTTTATTAGGATTATTAGGAACACCATACTACTGTGTTTGACCCCCTTTCGCCTTCAGAACTGCCTTAATTCTACGTGGCATTGATACAACAAGGTGCTGAAAGCAATCTTTATAAAGCAATTTTTATCTTGCAGTTGATGGGGATTTGTGGGATGCACATCCAGGGCACAAAGCTCCAGTTCCACCACATCCCAAAGATGCTCTATTGGGTTGAGATCTGGTGACTGTGGGGCCCATTTTAATACAGTGAACTCATTGTCATGTTCAAGAAACCAATTTGAAGATTCCAATTTGAAGAGCTTTGTGACATGGTGCATTATCCTGCTGGAAGTAGCCATCAGAGGATGGGTACATGATGGCCATAAAGGGATGGACATGGTCAGTAACAATACTCAGGTAAGCCGTGGCATTTAAATGATGCCCAATTGGCACTAAGGGGCCTAAAGTGTGCCAAGAAAACATCCCCCACACAATTACACCACCACCAGCAGCCTGCACAGTTGTAACAAGGCATGATTGCTCCATGTTCTCATTCTGTTTACACCAAATTCTGACTCTACCATCTGAATGTCTCAACAGAAATCGAGACTCATCAGACCAGGCAACATTTTTCCAGTCTTCAACTGTCTAATTTTGGTGAACTCTTGCTAATTGTAGCCTCTTTTTCGTATTTGTAGTGGAGATGAGTGGTACCCGGTGGGGTCTTCTGTTGTTGTCCGCCTCAAGGTTGTGCGTTTTATGGCTTCACAAATGCTTTGCGGCATACGTCGGTTGTAACGAGTGGTTACTTTAGTCAAAGTTGCTCTTCTATCAACCTGAATCAGTCGCCCCATTCTCCTCTGACCTCTAGCATCAACAAGGCATTTTTGTCCACAGGACTTCTGCATACTGGATGTTTTTCCCTTTTCACACCATTCTTTGTAAACCCTAAAAATGGTTGTGCGAGAAAATCCCAGTAACTGAGCAGATTGTGAAATACTCAGACTGGCCCGTCTGGCACCAACAACCATGCCACGCTCAAAATTGCTTAAATCACCTTTGTCCCATTCTGACATTCAGTTTGGAGTTCGGGAGATTGTCTTGCAAGGACCACATCCCTAAATGCATTGAAGTAACTGCAATGTGATTGGTTGATTAGATAATTGCATTAATGAGAAATTGAACAGGTGTTCCTAATAATCCAGGTGAGTGTATAAAACATTATGTTCATGACTCAAAGCTGCAACAATTTTGTTCATCACACTCATTTCATACTTAGATCTCTCTTCTTACTTGTTTTTTTCCTTATTGTCTCATTTCGCTCTGTCTCCTGCATCTCTCAGGGTTCTGGGTCCAGCAGTAACCTTTCGAGTGCGCCCCAATGCTCGAAACATCAGCACGTCCCAGCTAGCCAGAGTAGCAGGTACGCACAAACACAGACATGCACACACCACTCGTTCCACTACTGAGTTAGTTGCTATTCTGATCATCTCCTGATACATTGGGGAAGATCCTCTCATTGTGCCACGACCTTGATTGCAGCATTAGTTATTTTAAAGGTTTAAACCACCATTTTACACAGCCATTTTACACAGTTCACATAAGAAATTTGCGCGCACACACACATGCAAGAAATCAAACAAAAACAGATCCAAAATGTCTAACTTTTAGTGAATTGCCTGATGTCTCTAGGCCTTGTGAAATCACTGTTATATGTATAATAAACTGTGTATGTACTATATTGTTTTAGTTTAAATGGGTGCGATGTGATGACGTCATGGTCTGGTGGTGTTTTGTACCAGTATTTATTTAGGATGGGATTTGCAAATTGTTCCCAGTTTTAATTAAATTTTGTTTTTCCTTTTTTTTTGGATGAGTAAAATAGCAGTGATGCATTCCTTTGTGAATCATGGTATATATAATTTATTGTAGATATAAAAGTATCGACCAATTCCAGGATTGGACAAAATCCAAAATTGATTGATTGACCCTTTAATTTGAGGGGAAATTTTAATTGTATTGGTCCCACCCACAGAAATGTGTTGTTCATTTATTTTAATTAAATAAATGCAGAATTGGACATCTTTCAAAAACAAAAACAAAATCTTACTGACCCAAACTTTGGAATGGTAGTATTGGTTATTTAAAACAAAATGTCTATAGCTAACATTAAACCAGACTGATCTGTTTGTAAGGTTTTAAAACCTTCAAACATCTAAACTTCCAGGCAATGATTTTTCTACTCAACATGGTACGTTTTTATTTGAACAAATCTGGTTAAAAATGTACACTTATTACAGTAATATTCTATGAATTTCTTTGTCCCCCCACCCCCTGTTTTAATTTAAATTGCAGATCTGCATCCTGATAGAATAGACATTTAAAAAGCACTCTTGATTTAATGCTGAATGCAGCACAGCCCTGGAAAATACTGACCATGGCATCTAATTATGACTATGAAATTCTAAAACAGTTGTTTTGCATTACCGTTTCAATTTTCATCATTGGTGTCAGGAATTCAGCATTTATAAACTGGAACAGAATAGACTTCCGTATTGCATCCCTTTTTTTAAAGTCACAGTTTTAACATTTAACTCTCAGGATTTCATATTTGATCTTTAATGCACAAAAGAAAGGGCAAAGAATGAAAGGAAAAACAAAAGGAATCTGACATAAGGTCTGGATTCCCTTGATCCATTATAATTACTTCAGGGAAAACAGATTCATGTGAATTTGTCCCATGTCTGTCTGTGCTCTCTGACAGATACGCAAGAGATAAGAGATACGTACGCAAGGGAAAGAATTCACAGGAACCTTTTCAAACTGGACTTGAAATACCCTGTTGTTTTAAAAATTAAAGCACTCTAGGTATTTGTTGAAACTCTATTACAGTTTGACGGTCATTATGGGCTCTTTGTTTATATCTGCCACTACAAATAATTTTCACTATCGCCCGTTGAAATAATGACATATGCAGCCAACAAGCCAGTACTTGAAGTGTCTTTAATGAAAATGTTTATTTTTTTATTATATATTATTTATTTGATTGTCAGTGTTTTGACCTTGGTCATGGATGCGCTCATTTCAGTTCTACAGATAATGCATAAGTCTATATGTGTGTGTTGTCCTTCTTGTGGCTGGTTGTTGGAGTCGTTGGACATCCCACCCTTCTAGGCCCAGTTCTGATTGACTGTGTGTTTGTGTGTGCAAAATGCAAATGTGTTTTGTGCATGTTTCAGCATCTTTGGGAATGCGCTCCAGTTTTGTACAATTTTATTTGGTGTGAATTTCGACTTTTATTAAGTGAACGTGCGTCTGCACAAGTGTGTATATCTCCAATCTGTCCTCCCTTTGAGAGTCTCTTGTAGCATGTTGAGAGAGTTAATGGCTGGGCTCGTCAGACCCAAATGTCAGACAAAATGTTAAGTCAACATGATCAGCCGCTCTCACACAGCAGATAAATTATGAAAACCTTGATGCCTGAATACCAATTTATTACTTTATTTAAACAGAGCGAATCTCTCCTCACACTTTATTACTCCTAAATACACACTGCTCTTTGCACCTAATCGTTTATTCAAATGTTTTGTGCCTTTGACATCACATACACCCCTTACGTATTTAAGCAACTTCACAGTATTTGTGGTCAGTGGAAAATAAGGTGGAGTGTTGAGGATTATGATTGGGTTGTAACTGTTGATATGTTTATATGTCCATGATTTACATCTCTGGTTTGCCTAAATCTTTCCAGAAGCAGTGTTTTTATATTTAAAAAAACAAAACAAATCTTGCTTATTTAACTTCTCAAGTGCTTACTGCAATTTCCAAGGGATATTGGAAACTTCTATTAGCTTGAATGAGTTGAATTTGGGTCTTGCTAAATATTGTGCAAAAACCTTAATATATGTGTCAAAATTGGCCACTAGCTCAGCAGTCTGATTTTTAGAAGCACTGAAAGGCGTCAGTCTTTTGTGCATGTATGGAGCTCTTTTGTAGCTCATTTCTAAATGACACTGAAAACCCACATGTAGCCTACTGTTGACCTGAGCACATTAGAGAACATTAGATCAGCCTGTTAGGCAAGAGTCTTCCTTTATATATCCCCCCTCTATTCAGACAAGCAGAATGGTGAATGTTTTCATGGGTGTCTGAAATGAACATGTTCCACTTATCTAGTTGTATTCCTCTGGTTCTGCCACACGCATCTGTCTATGACAGGAGCTCCCTTGTGTTTTGTCTTTGTTGTTGTTGTTGTTGTTGTTGTTGTATGTCATACAAATGTGTCAATTTATATTTAACTTCATGTATTTCCCTTTTGGGGACAAAAAAGTCTGCCTGTCTGAATTGGATAGTGTAAGAAGAAAAATAAATACAACTACATTACCACAGTACTTAATGAAAAGCTATAGATAAGATAAACTTTTGTATAGTTTATTCTTAATCGGGTTAGTATAAAACATGCATTAATTATTTTCTAGCCACTAGCCAGTCATATACCACATTACACTCTGTTATTGGGTAACACATCATACTACACCTATTTATAGAAGATTTGCAAGTTTTGAGTAATAGTTATTTAATCATCAAGCATTACATTATTAATATATCAAAATACAAAGAGTACATCATATAATTAAAACATTTTTTAAAGTCAAAACTGTCTGTGCAAGATAAGTCATTCACCCATTTTTCCCAAAGGTTGACCTTCACAATTTTGTAGTAGAAATCTGGCTTGATAAAATACATTTATACATATGCAAACCAATGAAGAATATATATGGCAAATATAAATATGGAATATGAAAATGTACAATATTGATGAATAAATGTCGCAAATTCTCTAGAACATGTAGTTATTGTAATGTGTTGTTCTTATTTGTTTGAGACCACACACTCTCTCAAAAGTTGTTTTGAAATTGTTTTGAAGTAACCATGGCTTCACAAACATGTAACCATTAATTATCTCTGACAAAAAAAAAAAAAAAACAGATCACTTCCTGCCAAACTATTTCCAGTGAAGGAGCCGCAGTATAGATATTTATATCATGTAGGGTCTATGTATATGGCAGGGATTTAATATTCTGATGCAAAGCTGTGCTGAAGTCTTTCAACTGCTAGCAGCTCAGCAACTAACTGAAGGGCTTTATGGGGGGTCTGGGGTGCATTCATTAGGATTGAGGAATTTGCTGTTGTACTCTATTCATCTGTAAAGAAAGCTTTGGACAAAAGACTGGATATGGTAATCCCTGCATGGTCTCAAAACAAAAGATGAACCCCTGCTCTCTCTCTTTCTCTCTGTGTGTGTGTGTGTGTGGATCCTTCACAATCATTTATCGGGCCATTGATTCATCCATAGTGTTGATGAAATGGCACCCTAAACTGCACAGTGTAATCTTACAATGTGTCATCTCTCTCTTCTCATCTCTCATCACTCTATATTTTCTCTCTTTCTAAAATGCTCTCTTCCTCCTCTCTGTCTGTCACATTTAAATTCTGCTTGTCTCCCACTTTTGCTTCTGCTCATCTTTGCAGTCGTAAAGTTAATTCATGTAGCTTATTTTTTTGTCTTTATACTTTGTCAAGTGTCCGCTCTGTCCTCTTTACTAGTGTCAGAAAGCACTTAATCTTTACTCTTGACCATAGATGTCACCAGAGACAATTTATATCGAGACATGCCACTTCCTAAATCCTCAATACAACTATATAGGGAAAACCTGTAGGGAAAACCAAAGACGGTGGTTGTATGCACATGCCCCACCCCTCCTGCTGGAAAGCCTATCATCTGCTTTTAACAGTCAAGCCGGGAACTATCGTCTGGTTCCACTGATGCGCACAGTTGACGTTTGCGACAGAGGAGATGAACCCTTGCGCATGCGTAGTAAAAGTATAACCTGTGGGGAAAAGGGCGTTTTAAACCATATTTTGATGTTATCTATTGGTTAAAACCGTACGTTTACTGTATCTATCTGTTCTATTCATACTATACATCCCTAAAATCAACAAAAACAGAATATGCCTCACATTAAAGTACTGTATGTCTGTGCTTTTTTTTTTTGTTCATATATAGCAACTAAACTGAAACACTGAGATTGAAGCAGGAGTATCTCCAAAAGAGCACATCCACTCACTCACACTCACACACACTAACACGCCTCCCACACAAACATTCCACTTTTAAGTGGATGAAGCACAATGCATTCTGTTTTAAAAAAAAAAAAGCTTTTGCTCCTCTATCACAGGAAAATCTACACTGTCGCATGTTCCCTTTCAGCATATGAATTTAGATGAGACCATTTTCTCTTTTTCTCTTTTGATTGATATGCAGCATTATGAGTTTAATATCATCTGATCAGAGCATCATAAAAAATGCACCAGTGTACAACAGACTTTAATGAAATCTCACACAAAAGACAAATGATGAAGCAGAATGCTCCTTCTTGAAAATGTAGCAGTTTTCCATGAGTCCATTATGTTAGCAATTATAACATTACCTAACATGTTTGGAAGCTTGTTTAATACCTTAACTCTCCCACTATAACTAACAGGCGATAAGCCTGATATTAGGCTAATATTATAGATGTGTGTTGGGTTTTGCTCAACATGATGTTAAGTGGACCAGTGCATCAGTGGACTATGTCCTCTATTCCAGATGAAACCTAAAATAATATGTGGAGGACACAAGATAATTTAATAATCATAATATGAATGACAGTGATATGATATGATGGTGACATAATATGAATCTATGAACCTAACTTCTATTTAAACAACCATCGATTTGTGCACAGTCCCCATGGTATACTAATAATAGTAGTAAGGCTTTCCTCTGTGTACACATATCCTGACGAGTAAAATTTTGGCTGTATTATTTTTGTCCCCTTCTAAAATTGCTCTTGAGAAATATTGTTTATTTTCCCCCCAACTGTTAGATTAAATATACACCTACAGTATGTATTAATGTGAACAATTTTGATGTGATTTGTCTCACAAATTGTAGATTAACATTGGCATTTAATATACCAGTTATTGGTTTTAAAAACTAGTAGGTTTAAAGACCCCTTGTGGTGAAAATCAAGTTTTTATGTTTAAATGTCTATGTGGTGTTTTTAATATGCTTCAAGTGGGTGAATTATATATATGATGTATATTACGATGTTATGATGAACTACAGTAGACGACTTTTGATGTTCTAAGTTGTTCAAAGTGTTTCTAAGGATGCTGATTTTTAGAAAGCAGCTGTCTGACTTTGAGGTGACGGACGGGAACATGGAGAGATGACCATTTGTAGTCAGGCCAGATCTCTAGGGGAGATCTTGCGGGTCTCTGAGGGGTTGACCCCGGTGGTGTGCCCAGGCCGTGAGAACCCTGGATGGGTCCGAGTCTGTACATGATAGGGCAGATGGAACATGGATCCCTAATGGTCACGTCCCGTCGGGCAAAGAATCAGAGCCACTGTCAAGGCCATCTAGACTTGCTACCACAGCAGAATTGAAGAAAGAGACAGGGATTTCAGTTCATGTAAACAGATAAAAGAGAAAAAAAGGGAAAAGGTGATCAGTATGTCAAAAGGAAAAATATACAAAAGGTTAGAAAGGAGTAAGAGGAATCGTGACCTGAATTGCTATTGTTCATAGGTCATGACCTTCTTGAACAATAATGGCCATGCTCTCACTTTAACATAGGTCAGAGTGACAGTTTGGTACAGCCTCATTTATTCCTTTCTTTATCTTCCTGTCCCTTGCCCCTCAGTTCACTTTGAGGAAGTTAAACTGAACCGCCGTCTGTTTAAGAGTCTGGTTACTTCATCTGATTTGTACTCCCTCAATCTCATGTTGTCTTTATTTTCCTGCTGACATTTCTTCACATCCGTCCACATCTCTGACATCTCTGCCGTGTTTACTTCCTCACCCACTCATCCCTTTCTCTCTTGCTCTATCTTTTTCTCTCTGTAATTGCAGTAGTGCGGTGCAGGGGATGCTCGTCTGCGCTCCAGCTGGGCAGATTAGCATAGATCTCCCACGCAGACACAGTTGACCTTCACTCCACCAAACACTTGTCAAAATGCCAGCCATAATTACCCTGGCCTCTCCAGCTAAAGTAATGGCTTACATATACCTGACTCACTCTTTGCCACCATTTGGATGTGAAATATATGTGAGCGTGTGTGTGTGTGTGTTGGACTGTATCTTCTCACTGATCCTTTGAGCGTTTTATGAGGGTTATATGAGTTTTCAATATTTCAAGTGTACAATAATTCATATCTCATCAGCATTTGACAGACAGACCAATAGCATTTTCCTTGAGGATTTCGATTGACTTAGCTATTTATGTAATTGTCAGTGTCATAGACCATTTAATGTAGATTGTGGATATTAAGAGTTCAGGGTTTGCATTGTGCAGCATAAGTGGAAGCATGTTCCATGTTTAGTGTATTAAAGCCCTACCAACCAAATAATATAATATATTTAATTTATGTGTTGCTTCAAAAAAACATGGTCGAATGGACATTAGCGAAGAAACTGAACAAAGGAATCTCCGCATGCCGGGAGATGGGGGGATCTCAAAGTACCGCTTGGCCACTCACCATCGAGGGTAGTGGGGGCAGAGCACCAGCTTGTTTCGGGCAGAAAAGGTGCCTTCCGTAATTTGGTAACTTCTTCATGCCCTTAGAAGGGTACTGGGTTGATCAGCGTGTGTCGCCCCAAGATACCAATCATCATAGCTGTCAACATTGAACATTGAAAATAAGGGAGATTTCCCGGAATCCATCCCCAAAATTAGGGATTTTTTTTACACGATTCTTACCCACAAACTTTAAAAATAAAGCACTAATCATTAAAAGTCTAAAGAGTTTATAACTAGCCTACATATGTATGAGAGAGAAAAAGACAGTGTGTCATTATTTAAATATATACTTTTATTGGTAACAGCCTAGTGTCTTATTATTAGCGCAAAATGAACCTAGGGGTTAATAACACATGGGTACCAAGTCAACCATTCTCTGAGATGTTTTCATGATAATCGAATGTACCCAGTTTTAGCTCGAACCACAGATTAGCTTATAACTCTAGTACTGTAAAAAATAATCAGAATTTTATTGGTAAAAGACATTTAAAGTGGATAATCCATCAGCCGGAAGTTGAAGCTTTGCGGGAGCTGCCATTTTAGCAGAACTTCACCTGCTGTTAGCATCCCATTGACGCCCATTCATTTTGGCGTCACTTTGACAGCGAATAACTTTACATCTGAGGCGTCCAAAGACTTAATTTGTCCATTATTTATTTCTAAAGAAACACAACAATGTATAAAACGCTCCATTACTTTGTATCTTACGTTATGGCCCAGTAGATGTCGTTTTTGTGAAAAAATAGGCTAACGATTGCGTCATCACTATGCAACTTTCTGTCGCACAATAGAGACATTACAGTATAGACAGGAGGGGAAGCTTGCAGGCAATCTTTAACTGTCTATGAGGCCTTTGGGGGGGACATGGAGGCATGAAGTCGACGGAGAAGCCTTTTACTGTCTATGGGAGAAGCCCATACATAGAGAGTCCATAAAAGCAACGGGAAAAAATATTTCAACAACGTTTTGGCTTGGCACAGCTAGAAGATTTACAACTGTCAGACTGTCATCACGCTCAGTTTGAGCCTGCGCAAGTCGCTCAGACATCAGACAGGAAGTGCAAAAATCGGGCTTCAGTCTTCTCCGTTGAGATCAATGGGGTCGCTCTGTCCATTTCTTTTACTGTTAATGGGTTCAACTGGTCAAGACTGTTTTCCAAAGATGGCTCCTGCCTGTATACGCAAAGTATATAAAAAAACAAAAACAAAAAAAAAGAACTTACAAAGTTCTCAATGCTTTGTTTTGCAGGTAGGGACCCTCATTGTTAGCAGTTTAATGTTGGGGCTTTTGAGCCTTGTTAGTGGTATAAACTAGCGATTTTATTTTTACTTACTCTATGCCCCATAAACTAGCGTTATAAGCTAATCTGTTGTTTGAGCTAAAACTGGGTACATTCAATTATCATGGAAACGCATCCCAGAGAACGGTCGAATTAGTACCCATGTGTTATTAACCCCATTTCATTTTGTGCCAGAATTGTCCTTTAATAGACCTCTTTGATATACAATTTTGAATACCATTACTCTTTATGGAAAACACACACTTCTGGTGTTGTTTAAAAACCAAGAAGGCATGGCAACAAATATAAGTCAACATAATTAATGATCATGCACAATAAATGGCTTTTAATGAATGAACACAGTTTTTGTCATCGTTACATTGGCCATCAGGGAGCTTGTACAGTTTGTGAGATGCAGTCATTTAATGTCTCTTCATGTCCTCATTAAATAGGAACTGAATCACAAAAGTGTTGTTTGGTGTTGACTGGCTTACGTTCATATTTTTGTAGCACATTTGAAAGCACATTTGTCTTCAAAACAAAACCTCAGATGTAGAATGACACCCTAATTTTGGCCCACTGCCGCCTCTCTGAGTTTAGTTAATTCCTGTCCTTCTTAATTTTCCCTCTATCTCCCATCTTCCCTTTCTCTAATTCCCTCCTCCCCTGCTTTCTCACACTCTGCGTGTCTCTGTTCCCCTCGTTCGCCTCCCACCCCTTTCTCCTTCTCATCCTTGACTGCCCTCCTTGGTTGAGCGCAATTGGTTCTGTGATCAAAAATGTCCTCTTCCATAACAGGCTGTGGATGAGTGAAAGACAGAGAGGAACAGAGGGTGATAAGGTTTTCAAAATATGTTAGAAAAAAAATTATTAATAGTTAATTTAAAATAAATAGATTTTGCTCAAATTTTTGGATTTCTGTGTGTTTACATTTTTATATGTATTTGTGTTAAGAGCAGGAGGGGGCCTTTTCCTCTTTAATGGGCAAGCCACAGTCTCAGCTTCTCGCTGGATGGCACACGTCGGTCAAACGCCACTTCAGGCTCCTAGTCTCTTTCATTCGCTCTTGAAAGGAGAAAATTGTATTTTTGGGTGAAGTTAATCTATATACTATAGTTCTTATATTATGAACTACTATTCAAAAGTTTGAGGTCGGTAAGTTTTTTTGGTAATGCTTCCTTTTACAGTCCAGTTACCCATGTAAATACAATGTACTTATTTTAGTAACTACAATTACTGGGTAATAACTAGTACTAACCCTGAACCTACCCCTAAACCTACCCTTGTTCCATGTACTTACCTTATATTAGCCAGTACTTTCTAGGTAAGTACACTGTAAGTACTGTACTATAAAAGGAAGCGTTACCTTTTTTTTTTTTTTAAATGCTGTTTAAAGAAGTCTCATTCTCACCAAGGTTGTTGAAAACGTTTGTGCTGCTTAATATTTTGTGATGGATTTTTTTTAAGGATTCTTTCATGCAAATGCAATGCAAAACCAATGCTAATGTCTTTATGATCACTTTTGGTCAATTTAATACATCCTTGTATTTAAAAAGAAATATATTACTGAGCCCAAAGTTTTGAAAGGTAGCTAATATACTTGTTTGAGTTCAGTTCAACTGAATTCTTTTCATTATATTTTCAAATTACAGTATCAACATCAGTACTGGGGTATTTGTTTGAGATTACTTAAACGTGGAAGATAAAAGAAAACCTTCCATCAAGTTTGTTAACCTGTGATTACTGATGAAAATATGAGCCAGTTTGTCACTCAAAAATTCCAACCGGATGCTTTCTCTCTCTTTTTTTTTTTTTTTACCATCAGCTGGTTAATTTGAACCAGTGCCTGGCTGGGTTGCCGATTTCTAGACTATAGCTATGCGCTATCATGTAATCACACTCACAGTGATTTTGAGACATTATGCAAGCCTTTGATTAGGTAGCATGCTGTCCTCTGTGCATTTGGATAGGCTTTTCTCACAGTTAAAATCCTGAGTTTGAAAGTGTGAAATATGGTCCGTGATTACAGCAATGTCAGGGCGTGCTGTACTCTGGGCATACTGTATGGCATCTCGATTAGGGCCCCGGGGGTTTTGTACATGGGGCTTTATCCAGCTTTGAAACTGAGAAGTGAAGTGAAGGAGAGAAAGAATTTATCGGCTCTGTGATATTTTCTGTGTCAAGGCCTTATCTCACCAAATGCAGAATAAATTTTTGACCAAAGGTCTGTTTGGACTTAGGCTGAAATGACTAGTCTCTGGCCTACATGAAACCACAATTCACTACTGTACAATAGGTGGCGCTGATTGAGAAACGGACCACACAGGAAAGCAAGAAAACTCTGTCCATACTTTAATAGGCCTGTCAGCAGAGATGGTCTTATTATTGGCAGATATGAGGGTCCTTTGCTCTGCCATTGAAGAAAGCATAATAGCCAACTTGAATCATGTTTGCCTTGACATTCAATCACATTACAGCCTTGATGTCATTGACGCCTCAAATTTCATTGTTGAACAGTCAATCATTAGCTATGTTTCCGTCCTCTTTTACATGCGCATTTTGGGATATCGCATTAAAAACTGCTGGATGGAAACGCCAATTCTAAAAATGTCCGTTTAAAAATGTTTGCGCTCGTTTGAGTCGGATACATTTTTTATTTGATAAGAAAATATGCGCATAAACTATGATTGAAATTTGAAACACATTTACCGAAGAAATTCCTTGATGAACATCAAAAAAAAAAAAATCATGTGACTGCATGATGGGACTGCATATCTGGACTAATCAGCTGACCGATCTTGTTGCGCAGCATCTGAAATGCTGTTATAGTTGTTAAGTTTTATTTGTTAATAAATAATTAAGTTAATTGATAATCTTAGCCCTGTATTTTTATTGTCTAACCTGTATTATGATTGACATTTGACAAATTGCTTTGTTCCTTTTTTGAATAAAAGCATCTTCTAAATATGTAGCCTAATAAATGTCATAATAATGATAATTATTATTAGCGTACACAAGACACACCACTTCTTCTAAGTCAGGTGACCGTAAATGTGCAAAAACTTTTCCCATTACAGTTTTGTGAAATATTCCTTTTTCGCATTGCATGAAAAACCACCCAATGTGAGCATAAAAACCTTTTTGCGATAAACGAGTTTATACGAAATTGACTCGTTTCCATTGTGCATATTTTCAAATCGCAATTTCAGTTTGCGCAATTTGAAGAGTAATGGAAACACAGCTAATGTTAATATAACAACAAAAGAGAGTTTGCGAAAACAACTCTCTGCTCTTGACTGGTTGAGGCCTGCTGGAGGAGCTCTAAATATTCACTGTTCTATTAAATTTAAAGGGGTGATGAACTGAGAAATCAAATTTTCCTTGAGCTTTTGACATCTAAGAGGTCATCATATTATAAGAATATCCTGTAAGTTTCAGAACTGAAAACGTCTTTGTTAGTCCAATAAAAGTTTTTATTGACACCAGCCTCAGCAAACGACTCATTTTTGAAAGTGGGCAAGCTTTTCATTCCAAGAGCTTTTATCTCATTGGCTTTTTCTGACAACAAATATTCATGCTTGGTTTGAATGGGTCCATAGGAATCCATCATTTCTATTCAAAATCTCATTGGCTTGCTCAAACATATACAGCAGTCAGTTCATTGAGAACGTCACACCTTCTTGGATCATGCGTTTATGCAAGCTCATTGATATCTTCAGACAGTTGTAGTCCAGACGAGGCAGTCCCCAATCTGTGGCAAGGTGACAAGGCAGTAAGCGCTCGCTGTGTCAACACAGATTTGTGGAGAGGAACTTCAAATCATTGGCAGCCAGTTCGACAGCCGGCCAGAGCTCTTGGGTATTGGTGGAGGCTCTGCCCGTAGATGGGGATTAGGAGAATGTGGGCACTGTTTTTGTTTGCTAATTCTCTCAGCGAGGTATTTGTGGAAAACAAGCATGAATGATATCAAGTTATTTCGGCTTGATGAAGATGAAAGTGGCAAGTGTGAGAGATTAAGGAAAGTGACAAATGAGACAGGCTGTCAAAGCAAGAAAGAGAGAGACAATACAAACAGTTCAGCAGAGACTGAGAAAAGGTAAATACACACAAAAAAAAATGTTTTACCCATGATGTCCAATAGAGTTTTTGGGATTATCATACAGTATGTGCAATAAAGCTGTAAAATATCCATATTTAAAACTAAATCGACTAAAATAACTAGCTTCGCTATGTGGAAATCAACAGGTTTGGAACAACTTGAGAGTCAGTAAATATAATTTCAAGTAATAGTCAGTAGTAAAGCAGAATAAAGAAGCATATCTTTATTATCAAGGGCAAGGAGTGATTTTCTTTTTGATCATTTTTTTTCTATTTTAGTTTGATTATAAATGACACAATACAGCAGATGCATTCACACTAATGCACAGATCTGTTTTGATGTTCTGTCCCATCTGTTTACAATCAATTAAGACATGATAACTGTTTTTATTCATTTTGTAAAATCAAAAAGGTTTTGTGCATTGTGCCCTAAACCTCACATCAGCATAAAAAAAAAACCTTCAGAAGCCCACCATGCATAAGAGAAGTGTCTGACATCAATTGTCACATTCAACAGGTCCGTGTCACTTGGTATCATCTAATCTGTTTATAAATCAGTCTGCAACCTTAGCTACTCATGCCACCACACAAATAGGAATGAGAAAGATTAATAATATTAACTTTATTTATTTTTATTTTTTATTTTTATAAATATTGAATTCCCCCACATTTTTTATGACAAATGACCTCTTGCAGTAATCCTTCTGTATTATCAGGCAGCGGATAAACATATTCAACCCAGCATACATTTTTAATAATCTATTCACAAAATGTAATGATTTTGACACTCAAATTAATTAAGGAAAGAGTTTCACATTAAATGATCACCACATGATGCACAAAAAAATTGTTCATTCATGCTGGGAAACAGAGTCCAGCATCCACCACTGCAGAGTAAGTGAATATAAATGGCACTAAATGACAGAAAGGTTGTCAACCCCTGCTATAGATAAACATAGAAAATATTAACATGAAACAAGGAACAGGCATGTGTTTAAGTCATAGTTGTTTCTCCCTGATTTTTGGAGTGTTTCAGAGTCTTTATTTTGGCCTTTTCGTGATCTTGCGTCCTTGTGTTCTTGTGTTCTCATGTTCTCGTATTACAAAGAACTGTCGAAGTTCAATTCCAATAAGCAAGAGGATGCATGAAAGGACCCAGATGTGTTCTTTATACCGAGGAATGCAGTTTTGAGAGAATTGGACCGTTAGAAATCCCAGAAGTCACTGTGGGCAGACCACGTACAGAAGCCTGTAAGCTTTAAACTTCTTATTTTCACTTAAGATATTCCTCCTGCAAGCTCCCAAATATGTGACTGCTTGTGAAAGTAAACGTTTATCATTTTGTTTCACCTAATTTTAATAAAGTGAAAAAGATCTGGAGAATGTCTGTAGTATTTTTATTGGCATATTAAAAGAATCTTAACACATAAGTACTCATAAGTAGCATTTAACATACATATTCACTTTTACAGAAACACAAATAATTAAAACCACATAAACTATGAAAATAATATCCATAATATGTAAATGTTACACTTTATTTAGGGTCCAATTCTCGTTATTAACAAGTTGCTTATTAGCATGCATGTTACTGGGATATTGGCTGTTTATTAGTACTCATAAAGCATAATAATGCTTTATTTTGCATGAATATTTGTTGAATTCAAATTGTACAAGTAGGCTACTTAGTAACAAATGGGATTTTTAAAGTACATTACTTAACTTAATTTGTACTCAAGTACAAGAAAAATTACATACTTAAAAAATATACTCATAAAAATACAAGTACATGAAAAAACTACTTACAGTAATCTGAGTAGTTGTAATCCGTTACTTCCACCTCTGCACAAATCTTGGTGTTCTTGGAATTGAGAAACCGCCTTTGTCTTTGTTATTGGTCCTTTCCTGTATCTCAGCTTGCACAAAATGGTATTGCCGGATTTTTAGATTATTAGAATCATTATTTTATTGATTTGTAAACTTCAAGATTCTTATGTAGTAGTTTAGTCCTGATTAGTTACACAAATTCTCAGATCCATGCCAAATAGGTATGATTATTTATAATTAAAAACTAAATAATTGTATTTTTGCCTGCGAAGCTTTGCCCATTTCAAAGACTAGATTCCACTCCTCACTCCAGAAAACAAAGTCAGCTGGTTTCTTACAGGAAGTCTGTCAGGAGGAGGGCAATCTGATCTATTACAGCCACAGGAGGTCTTCTACATGCTGGCAGAATGTTCTAGTCTTCCTCACACTGCGGCTCTCTACGCTAAACAACACATTCTTCCTCTTCTCCATTATTCTCCTCTCTCCTCGTCTATCACGGGCCTCTACCGCTTCGTTTTCTTCTTTCTTTGCGTCTCATGGATGCCCTCAGATGGCAGGCTCTTGATGGGAACAAGTAGTGGAAAGAATTGATTGGTCAAGGTGAATGCTGATTGTAATTGCACAGAGCCTTATTTGGTTCTCCTGCTTGACAAAATCAGGAAGTTATAGGCTTTGCTGCTTCAAGGTTTCTGTGATTTCAAGGTGGTTTGGCTTTGCTGGTTTGTATTTAGCAGTAGTATACCTCTGATTTAACATTGCATTGTCACGCTGGATATTATTAGGCACTTGGGAAATATGAATATTCGAGAAACAATTTAATGACCTGTTTGCACAAATTACTGGTAACTGCCCACACCATTTTTATCTTTTCAAACAAACTACAATATACAGTTTCTAGTAATATTCTTTGATATGTTTACATACAGAATTAATAGATTTGGTGGCCATTTGTTTCTGAGTGATACATATTCTTTATTGAGAGGGTTATACAGCTACATGTATAAACATAATATTGCATTGTATTCATGCCCAAGCTCCTTCTATCTATTCAAGACTGTTTGTTTGTGTCTGCACATGTGTATATTTTTTTCTTTTTGTATAAAGGAAAAGTGTGTGTCCAAGATGCCCTCTTGAAAGCAGCAGTGTTCTGTCTCACTCACTTGTGTTTTGTGAACACACACAAAGATAGTGAGAGAGGGTGGAAAAACAAAGACAGGCACCCTTCACTTCAAAGCAAGCGAGTGACATTTAGGGCCCTCTGTGTTCAAAGCCCCCATTTTGCTTTTGTAGCTCCTCTTTGAGTATAATTAATATATTTCCTCTTCTAAAGAACGTGTTGGATTAACACACAGCTTCAACCAGTCTTTACCTATTTCATTATGCAGCTGCACTAAAAGAGAAATTCATGAAATCTTTGTTAGATTTTTTTTCCTCCTCAGTATTTTCATTAGAAACAAGTTAGCTTAAGACCATACCTGCTACCACAGAGGCAGAAAAAAACATAAACTGTGAAGAAAAACTGACTAGTTTTATATTCAAGGCAGTTGACAGAATGACAACTGAAATGATTTTTGACTGAGAAAAATGCCTTTATTTCAATGACATTGTCTGTTTTCATACAGATTTCACATCCATTGTGTTGATGTGAAAAGCTATTTGATCAGATTCTCAGTTTATCCTTTGGTTTCTCATTAACTCAGCTGTCATAGCGTCTTCTATCTGCTTTTTAAGCCTGTATTTCCCACTATGCCTTTTTGTCTCCAAATCAACTCATCAGGCTTATTGTCACAAGCTTTTGTCTTGTGGGTAGTGGCATTGCATCTGAAAGTTTGACCTTGTTCAGTTATTTGACCTCAAATAAGGAAAATAGAAAAGATGACAGGATTATAATGTCTGTGTATTTCTTAAACAAAAAATTAAGTTTTTAATTGTGGTCATCAATTTCACAATTCCACATCGATTCCCAGTTTCAACTATATATCAAACATATTTAGTCTGTGTCTTTAGAGAAACCGTTTTGTTGCAGCTGATTTCTATGAACAAAAAAGAACAGCAGCCCTTGGTTGTAAACCTCTTGCAGAAAATGTGAATAATTTTAACAAAATAAGAGGTGTCATACAAAATGCTTATTTTTTATTTAGCACGTCTCAGATAATATATTTTACATAAAAGATGTTGACAAGATGTTTAGACATAGTCCATCAAAAAATAGCAGAAAATACCCCCCAGATATATATATATATAACTTAAATATATATAAAAAGTTGTCACTTTTTGAGGGTTTGCAAAACGCACTGTTTTGTGCCTGGCCCTTTAAATGTAAATGAGCTGCTGCAGAGGGCAGGGTTTCAAGAGCTTGCGTGTGTCAGCAGCTGCGATTACCCCTTTAATACTGTGTCGTTACCTGGACGTAACTGTGTTTTGTTTGTTTTGTGATGGTTGTTCTTGTGTCCTTGTTTTTTCCTGAGCAGTTAAACTGCCCAATGTTCTTCAGAAAAATCCTCCAGGTCCTGAAAATTCTTCCGTTTTCCAGGATATTTTGCATATTTAAAACCTTTCCAGCAGTGACTGTATGATTTTGAGATCCATCTTTTCGCACTGAGGTCAATTGAGGGACTCAAATTATATTTGGGGAAAAAAAAGTATATTTAAAAAAAAAGACACATTTGTACAACGTCATCCTGTTTAAAAGTTTTCATAAGGGGAAACTGAACAAAGCAACACTTGACTGACAATAACAAACTAAAAGTCAATGAAAATTAAACTAAGATCAAAATAACTGAATGTTTGGGCCAATCCCAATTCTACCCCTTACCCCTTCCCCTTCCCCTAGCCCTACCCCTTCGCCTTCCCCTTGACCCTTGAAACAGAGTGGCAATGCGTAGGGGTGAAAATATTCCCCTAAGAAATGGGACACCACTACGCCTCCGTTAAACGTCATTATAAGTCGTCGCTAGCGTCTACGTCACAGGAGATGCGCCGATGTTTATCACAACTTCCAAGATCCCGTCGACAGCTGCTGTTATCTCAGTCGCGTGGGTTACAGCTATTTTCTTGCATCTTGTGAAGTTCGCAGGAAACAACGGAGACGACGAAAATATGTTGCGGGACTATCGTTAGCAAACTACAGTAATTTTAGCGATTTTTTTTTTTTTTTTTTTTTTTTTTTTTTTTTTTTTTTTTTTTTTTTTTTACAAACGTTTCTGTGAAGAAACTGACCGTAAATATGAACACAATATTGAATGTAACATAAAGCAAATCATTATTTGTCGTTATAATACTTATTAAAGCCACAAATACTTAAATTTATGGGTCTCCTTTGTCGCTTGGGCAGCCAGCCTGGGTTAGCAGTGACACTTCTCATACCCCTTCGTTTGAAGTGTGCTCCCGAAAAATCTTCGTTTGAAGGGCTATCTGGCCCTTCACCCTAGCCCTCCCCCTCCAACCAAAAGAGAATTGGGACAGCCCTACCCCTTCACGTGGACGCGCAAAACGGAGGGGAAGGGGAAAGTGAAGGGGTAAGGGGTAGAATTGGGATTGGCCCTTTGTGACAATGACACAAACGGCAGCAGGATTATTAGTCTGCTGTCACTTTTAGACTGTGACTATGTGCATTTTCTTTCTTAACTCTTTATGCTCACTTAAGACAAAACCGACTGTATATTTTGACATAACTTTGACATAACATAACATATTGCCTGTATGAGAGGCATCTTTCTGTGTGTGCGCAAAAACAGCACACGGCGTGAGTGATTAATTCAGCTCTCTTTCACGTCGTCTTGTGCTTGAAAATGGTTTGAAATTACATTATAATGCACACACAGAAATCATTTAGTGGAATAGAAATCCAACCCTACTAATATGAAGGGTTGGGTATCTTTTTTTTTTTTTTTTCAATATCATTGCCAAATCAATACTTTTAAAATGGTACCGGTGCCTGAACCGATACTTAAAAAAGAAGAGAGCCTCAAAACGATGGTAAATTACATTAAAAAACAGCCTTTTTATTGAAAAACAGTACAACAGAAAATTCTTAAAATTTAATACATACAATTTTTAAAGTAAATGTATAAATATAAGTATAAAAAAATATAAAAATATAAATAATATAAATATAAGTCTATACAAAAAAAAATACATAACAAATTCGAAATAAAACCTAAGCCACCTTACCAAAATACAATAATTTAACACTAAATAACACTAAAGTAGGATACTAACAACAGCAAATAGTCTGTATTCTTGTTATGCTACAAACCAGCTCTGAATTTCAGCAATTCTTTTCACATTTTTTGCCTTCTCGGGCCAAATATGACACCTCTCCTGACATAGGCCGTGTGTCCACCAAAGCGTTTTTAGGGAGCTGAAAGATGCCTAGCTTTGGGCGCCCGAGAGCGTTCTGGTAGCACAGCGTTTCTTCCTTTGAGACATTTTGTTGCTATGAAACAGAATATCCATAGCACAGTTTACTTGTAACTTTCGCAGATAATTTGTTTCATACTAAAAAATTATTTTTCATCCATTTTGTTCGGTTAGCTCTGCCAGTTGATGTCGTTGTACGGAAAGAATGTTGTGACAGTTGGTCGGTGTGGTTTAGTCCCGCCCCTCCTCCACTGTGATTGGACGGCTGGGTAAAAAGTGACAGTAATGAGTGCTGCATTTTACCCAAAGTTGAACTTTTTTTCAACTCTCGCCGACCAGTAAAAACGCCGCTTTAGCGTTTTAAAAAACGTTCAGCGCCTCGTTACACTCATGCCGTTCTAAAAACACGGTGCTTCCATTAAAAACATACACCAGGCGTGTGGAAAAACGCTTTGGTGGACACACGGCCTTATTGCATGTCACATTATTTTAAAACGCATCACTTTAAATCTTTAAACCCATCGTGGAAGAATAACGCCGTCATGTTTACAACTGTGACAATTAGCGCTCAGGATCAACAGAGGGCTGGATTTACAAAAGTATGTGAAGTTCGCTGCTCTATTGTTGCAGTAAATTTCCACATTCTTAAATGAATCATTTATGAGATGTACGTCGGTCTGTTATTGTCGAGACAACGACTTTACATTTCCACACTAAACATAGCGTGGAAATAATTGGTTAAGTTAAATGTCAGTCAGTCCTTAGTCCAATACATGTAAGTGAATGTGTTTTGTCATTTAAGAAACCTTTATTATCATGATTTATGTTAGTTGATCTATAACGCACAATGGGCATTACTATGCACCGCAGTTCAGAGAATTGAATCTGTCAGATTTAGGCCTAACGCATCAATTCATCCACTTCTCCTGAAATACATTAAAGTGGCTGGTGAAGAGTAGAAGATAGTAAATTGTATAGTTACCTACACAATGTGGATCTAAACACATGACCCATTTATAATGGAAAGGATTGTTATTGACGTTTCCATATATATCAGTGTGTATTTTACTAACTATAAATGTTGTTTTGTACTTAGTAGTATGTGTATTTACATGTCTGAACCCTAAAAGAAACCTTATGTGGTTGAAAACAATGAATAGTTGTGATATACGATAGTGCTGAGCGTCTGTCTCTCGGGCTCAGCGCCAGCCAACAGGCGAATGCAGATTTGAATTTAGAAGTTGATGATCACATGATCTGAACATTCAAATCACACTGGTGCGAACAATCATATGCGTCAAAGGGTTAAGGGCCCTGCTTAAAATTGTCTAAGGTGCTTTCACACCTAAGCGCTTGTTTCAGAATCCGGTGCATTTTCCCCCTTGGTTTGTGTGCGTTTGGACATATGCAAACACAGCATTCGCACCAAAACAATCGCTCTGAGATCGCCTGAACAAGGTGGTCTCGGACTGATTGCAAACGAGCTCTGGGGGGGCTCGCTTGAGGTGTGAAAGTATTATCGTACTGTATGCAATTTTTTTTAAAAGTCACTGCAAAAATATTTGTATCATATTCAAAGAGAAAAAAAATTTGTATTCCTCTTTTGTATTCCATTTACGGGCCACAATGATGATCATTACATTTTAGATAGCACTTCCCTTTTGTCCTCAGCATCATCGTCCCAGTCTCTGCCTTTAAGTTAACAGGGTTGCTTGAGTTTAAAGCTTTGAGTAATATGGTTACTCTTTAACCCTGCAATTCACATATGATGTAAGTCATCATTTATATCCTGATGAAGATCAAAGTTCCTATTGGGGATGCGTCCTAAAATGCCAACCCCTAATCTCTCAGTAAAATTGAAAGTACCCCGGTGTACACCCTTCAATAAAAGAAAAAACTGAGAGAGTAAGAAGAAAAAGACACAGAAAGAAAAGTGAGGGAAGAAGATAATGCCAGGAATGAATTATGTATCACTCCTAGAGGAATATCGCTCCTCTTGGTTGGCTTCTCTATCTCGCTCTTTAAATCGATACAGACTCACTGTCATGGGTCACTACCCAGCGTGCACCAGGGTACCACTGTGCTTCCAAAGTAAGCTATCCCCTGCTCACCCATCCAGCCGCTCTCATGGTGATAAGTCTGCCATATCTGAGCCTTAGCTCCAAGAGGACAGACTCTTTCAATTTAACTCCAATATCCGCTTCTGATTGAGTAGCGTAGGCCGAGCGGTGCAGAATTCATATATTCATCGCTCTTCAAGGTTTGCGTGGGGGCTCTTGGCCATGGGGAATGCATCGAGAGCATGTTATTATAAACCTGCTCTGAGTGAGACATGTCATGGTGCCGCATCTGTCACCTCCATATTGTGAAAAGTAGCAAAGATGTCCCCATATTCGAATTCGTTTTTTTCCTAATGATCACATTCACGACAGTGTTTGTTACTCTTGAAGATGCACATTGAGAACTATTCCAGCTTCAGAACAAGATCGGTTCAATCAACACAGTTTGTGGCACAATGTTGCTTACTGAAAAAAGTCATTTCCACTTGTCCCACTTATTCTTAAAAAAAAAAAAGCAACATGGTTGCTGGGTTACTAGTGGGGCATAACAATGGTAATCATAAATGTTAAAATACTAACTGTAACACTAACATGATTTTAGTGTTAAAAATGCTTGCTAACCTTTTTTGTGTAATGTTATATCCCTATAACAACATAATTCCTAAAATTACCATAAATATGTCAAGAACAATTTAACCATATTTCATTCTGTATCTATTTTGACTCTGATTTTAGTTATTTTATACAATTTTAGATTATAGACTTCAGATTATCTGAAAATGGCCCAATTTACTTCCATTATAACCTCAACCGCAGTGCTTGATGCGTGACGTTGTATCTTATCCATTTTTTGTCACGCATTAAGCAAATGCAGTCATACATAATATGGTCATACTTCCTGGTTCTAGTAAAAACTCTTTTTGAACCAACTGGAGTTTGTTTATTAATCACGCAGGGCATCCACCCAGTAGAGCATTACAATAATCTAGCCTTGAGGTCATTGACACATGAACTGGCTTTTCTACATTTGTCATTTAGAGAATGTCATCATTATTTATGTCTTACTGTGAAAAAACAACAACAACAACAACAACAGTTTTTAATAAATTCTAGAAATGTGGCTTTCAAGTGAAAAATTGCTATCAAATAACACACCCATGTTCCTAACTGATGGAACTATACTATACTGAGCAGCCATCAAATGTAAGAGAGTATTCTGGGTTATTATGTGCAGAGTTTTTTTTGGGTCCAACAATTAAAATCTCCCCTTTTTTTTTTTTTTTTTTTTTTTAGAATTTAGTAGTTGGAAATTATTAGTCATCCAATTTTTTTATAAAAACACAACAACCAGTGTCTCATCATTTTGTTCTCACTTATCACGCAAGTGTGGTTGAGCTTATAATGGAAGTTAATGGTACAATTTTCAGATAATCTGAAGTATATAATTTTATAAAAGCCCTTCTTAAAGATCACGACCATGTTTATAGGTACTCTTAAATATGTGCTTAAACTCTAATGGAAGTGTGTGCATAAAAGCTAAAAAAAGATTAATAAAACAGTTCAACCTCAATTATCCAGCCTGTTTAAAGGAAAGGTGTTATTTACTATACAGTCAGACAACAGTTAATGAAAAGGTATAAATTCTGTCACAACACTGTGATGGCAGCGTTCATATTCGTAGCCTTACACCAGGGCTGCACTAATTACCTGCCTGAAGGGTGCTGTGGAGAGAGTGGCCCTCTGGATATTTTTCTACTTCACACAACACTTCTCTTTTCCTGTCAACACACTGGGGACACATCCCTCTCTCTTTCCCATTCTCGCTCTCTGGCGCTCTTTCCATCCATTGCTTCGGCCGAGGAGGTGTCACATTATCACCTGAAGGTGTAAACAGCCGAAGAATTACCTTTTCCACACAGATTTCTCATGTACACACATACTTATAGCGCGCACACACACACACTCAGGTACATATATACATTTTCTCTTGTCCTGAGATTATGCTCACAAACCCTTTGCTATCTTTCTCTCCACTTTTGCACCTCCCTGTCCTTTCTTTCTCCTGGCTGTCTCACTATCTTTCTGTCTATTTCTCTGTGTCCATCTCTTTCTGTATCTCTTTCTTGATCTGATGGACGGCTCACCGAACTCACAGAGGTGAGAACGTTTCTGATGTTGTCAGTGTCTGTCCTTCACTTTCAAAAAAGCCTCCTAAATATCATGCTTGCATAATGAATATCTTATATATTTTCTCATACCGCATACACGATCCTTTTCCTGTTTTTTTTTTTTTTTTTTCCAAGTGTAAATGTGTTTACTGGGTGCTGGATGCACAGCTCAGTATACATTTATGTTTCCTTACCTAAAAGTATATAAAATTATTGTTCTGTTGTAGTATTCCAGAGTTAAGTTTTGAAATTAATTTTGAAAGACAATGCCACTGATTTTAAAAAGTAATTTGAAAAAATTAACATCCATTTACCTTGAATTGTCTTGTATTTGAGAGAATAGCTGTAACATTAATCATTTACTCAAAATTGTGAATTTTTTTCCAATGCATACAAGTTCCATTTGCTTGTATGCCTCACAGCTAAACAAATTTTCTTTATGCTTTGTTCATGCTTAAATGCATTATGCTTTAATGAGAGTAGCTATAAGCTGTTTCCACAATCGAGGTATGTGTAGCAAAGTTGTGCCATAGATGCCAGGACATTGATTTTATAAATGGGGGTGCTGTCTGCAGCTGGCTGTTTGTGTGTTCACCGTTGTTTCCCATTGTGTGCGTGTTTGTATTTGCTGGGGTGTAGTTTGCCTTTGCCAGACTGTGTAAAGCTCCCGCAGTTGCTCCATGTGGTCTCTCTACTCTCTGGCAGAATTGCAAGGCCTGATGTTGGCAGTTCTGCCCTGCCAACCCCAGCAGCCCTCATCCAGACAGAACACTAGCCACATTCATTACACATTCCATGAGACACTTGCCAATGTCACCACTGCTACATGCACTGGAAAAAAAAAAGCTTTATTGTTATAAAGCTGCTCTTTAAATGATTTAATCTCTTCTGACGTATCACAGGGAATTGTTTAGTACAGAATCACAAGTTTTTCTGTTTCTAACAACCAAAACAATTCATTTCATTAAGATCTTGTAAAATGTTGCATGGCTAAACTCTGCAAAAATCTTCTTCAGGATTTCTGTCCAGTGCAAATATCTAAACTAATCAAGATTTGTAATGTCTTGTTTTCTGAAAGATTTTTTTTACACCTAAAACAAAAAAAACGTATGATGAATGGATACATGAAGTTAATTCAAAGGGAAGACAGCTTTTTTTCAGGGAAGGATCAGTTTAAATGCTGCATAAAATGACACTTATCTGACACAAAACAGAAGTTATCCTCTCAGTCATATAGCAATCACATCCATATTTATCAAACCCTCTGACCATTTCAATCCCTTATTAGAAATATTTGCTTTGCAGACTAACATTTATCTAACCCTTTAAAAGCTTCCATTCTCACTATCTTTTACATCTGTTTAAGCATGTGCTTATACTGTACTTAAGCTTTAAGTGCATATGTTTATTGTAAACCCTGAATAAACTTTCAGCCACCCACAGTCTGTGTAAGAGGTAATTTTAAGTCTTTGCATCTTGACGACATGAATCATCCTCTCTTCATCAGATCAGACATAAATAGAGATATACACTTTTTGAACCTGACTTATTCTCGACTCTTTGAACCTTTAAACAAACTTCTGAGTACTTGATTCACAGACAGTGAAAGGTGATGAATCTTTTAAATGGATGTGTAAAATATGCAATCTCTATGTTATGTTCTTGTGCAACTTTTATAAATGGAGTTTTAACTTGCTGTGCTGTCAGATCTATTTGAGAGCTCAGTCAATGTGACTTTTGCTGTAAATAAAATGAGTCTCTGATTGTTTAGTTGTTGTGACTAAGTACAGGCTTTAATGTTACACATGCTTTCATTTCTGTGCCAGTAGAACTAAACTGATTTGCAATCGGTTTGTTTATGTAGCCCATTGGATTTTGAACCAATATCCTTATTGAATATTGAAATCATTTATAATTTATTCCATTGATGGCAAAGCTGATGAATAGATTCTTCAAAAGATCAGCGTTTACTATAAATATAAATCTTTTACTCTAACCTTTGATCAGTGTAATGCATACCTACTGAATAAAAATGTTAATTAAGTAAACACTAATTAAACTATCTACTGCTACTTATCTGCTAATTTATGTCATTTTGTTTGAATTTAGCTTTAAGTTTATCTCCAAACATTTACATGCAACCTATTACTAGGTTCATAATTAAAATATTAATATTAAACCATTACATTTTGCTTTTGTAGTTAACCTCATTTGACAGAACCTTTTTTGTGATGTCAATTAAGTTTTTGTAAAGTAGAGTGAGTGATATTTCAACAGTACTTCCCAAGCACAGCCGGGGTTTCCAAACTCAATTGTTTTCCTTTCCTTTCTCGGCATATTAAAAAGCAGAGAGAGCTCAGCTTTAGAAGTTCTTTGTTTTAAACAGGACTTTCTTTATTAATAAAACTATCACATCTGCTCTGTAAGGCTGTGGGTTGCCGCTGAGCTTTTATCTCTCCTGAGAAACAAAAGGGGAAATTAAGCTCTGGGGCGGCCATTTTCAAACTTCAGTCCAACTAATGACTAACCATGCAGAGCTCTCCAAATCTGTCTCTCCCTCCCTCCTTCTAGCTAGACTTATCACTGTGCCGTATATGATAACATATTATTAAAATTTCTTCTCCCAATATTACAGTTGCTCATTATTAAGAAGTAGCAGCTGAGAGGAGATGAGAGTACAAGGCCAAAATGGAGGGAGGCGTGTGTTATGGAGGCAGAGGTGGGATGTGTTTGTGAACCACAAGGTCATGAAAGGATTCAGTGATTAATGCATTTTGTGATGTGTGTGTGGACGTGGGTGGGTGGGTGTTATGTTGTATATCTGATAGGTGTCATTTTCAACTACACCACTCTCTTTTTTTCCGCTCCTCTCTCGTTGCTGCTTTGAGTGACGCTGTGTGTGATTTTTAATGACAGCTGGAACAAATGGGTTGTAATGAGGTGACCTTGCCGTGTAGACTGTTTGCCTCACCAGTTCCTCTCTCATTCTCACTCTGGCCAGAGGGCCATGGATCATGCGTTTGAAGTTGTGAGAGGATGAACCAGCTGCAGGGATAGGTAATGAAGCTTTTGGTTGCCAGTTGGTGCCAAGTCACTGATGCCTATAGCAGGAAGTCTGAAATAGTTTGTGTTGTCCATGTTGGTCTTTCTTCCACATGCTTCTTTGTTTATGTAAAATGTATTATTCTGAACCCTTTGGTACAGTACATGCACAATTTATATGTTTGAAGACAGCATACAAGGCGTAGTTCACAGAAAAATCGAACAATTGGCGCTTTTCCACTGCATAGTACGGTACGGTTCGGCTCAGTACGCTTCGACTCGGCGCGGAACAGTTCGGATCGCTTTTCGTTTCCACTGCAGTAGTACCCCTTCAAAGTGTGTGGGACTGATCGTTATTTGCGCGCGCCTCTACTGCCATGCCATCATCTTAAAAGCGCCGCATTTTCAAACCCACAACACAGGAACAATGGAGACTATCGAGGGGATGGTGTTCCTGATTCTCGGTATGTGGTTGTTTTTAACTGCTAGACGGAAAAATGTGTTTAAAATGAGGCTGATGGCAGCAAAACAAAAATACTGCTAAAAAAGTGTCTCGTGTCTCCTGTCGCAAATCCAATGACGCTAGTAGTGACGATTCTGTCTGACCAATCAGTGATCTGCAGTGTTTCACGTCACATTTTAGTACCGGTACGGTACGCTTGGAACCTCAACAGACCAGGTACCATTTAAAGCGACCTGAAGCGAACCGTACTGTACCGTACCATGCAGTGGAAAAGCACCACAAGTGAGACGTACCGAACCGAACCGTACCGTACTATGCAGTGGAAAAGCGCCTATATATTATCATCACACACACACACAAACACGCACACAAAAAAGTTTTGTGAAATGTAGAAGATAAGCCACACAGGTTTGGAACAACATGAGGATGGCAGAATGATCAACTTCCCTTTAAGGCAGCTGTCAAGACCATATAAATAGTTGGACATTACATTGCCCCATCAATTCCTAGCTAGCATCAGTTAGCATCAGATGAATCATTTATTTAAATAACATGTTTGCTGCATCAAAATTTATTGAATAAAAAGTTAACTGTTTATTACTGAAATACAGTGCCAGTAAAGCTGCTTATCTGTCTGGACAGAAGTCAGGATCTAAGCATGTGAAAGCATATTCACACCCCATACCTCCTACTGCCTTACTTTTAGCCAAAATGGACATCCTCCCGCTGTGTCTCAGGGCTCCCGCAGGAAAAAAAAGCTGCAGCTGGCGACCAGCTTGCCAGATCTCACTTCCTGGATGTGCATACACTTGGCTTTGGGACAGAGAAGCCATCAAATTAAATTAATTTGCATTGATTGTTTCTCAGTGATATTTACTCTGATGAAAGCGATTATTTTTCATAAAAGAGTTGATTTTGACTTAATATCAAAAGTGATATTATTTACAAAATGTTAATTTTAGTATTGTGAATTTTCTTGCATCGAGTGCAGTTTTTCAAAGGGATGGTAATATGAATGAATTACTTTCAATGTATTATTATTATTATTATTATTATGAATTTGAGAATGTATTTGTATTTGGTTGGTCCCCCATTTACTTTAAAGTCAGCTGCACTCCAGCTGACATAAACTCCACAAGTATGTGCAAAAACTTTGGATCTTTTTTTTTTGTAATTTATTTATTATTATTGTTTGTTTTTTTGTAATTTAAAAACTTTGGATCTTGAATCATGCTGGAGAACATGGTCTCCACTGTAGAACAAAAATCTTGATTCATTTCTCATTTGTTTTTGGTGGAACTTTAATGGGTGCTGTGGGTTCAGTACAGATAATGCATATAAAGTGATGTTATTTTGGAAAACAGATTTAACTAACTAAATAAATGTGCCTTTATTTACCCACATTTTCTAATTTATGGAGGCTGCGTCTAGGATCCACATGTTCCTCAAGACAAACTTCTCCACTAAGCTTTAAACCCCACTGTGTACAGATAACTCATTAAATGTTTCTAATCATTCAGATTGGTAATTAGCATTAGCACTGCAGGATGACTAAAAGATAGCCTATTAGTGGATTAGAATATTATGCAAATTATATACAGGTTTTACCACTCATTTTAACATTTATTTATTAAAAAATATTTATAAAGTGTAAAGTTATGGTAAATTAAAGAGAAATAATTTGTTAAAAAATAACATTGTGCTTCATGTTTTTCTTTGGATGCTTTCAGAAATCCCATCAACATACCTCAGCATCAAAATAGATGCTTTTGGTAATGAACTATAAATGGAAAGCACAATTGTAAAAAAAAGTTATTTTAATCTAGCTGGAGTAGTATTTCATTCAGTTTAAAAGGAGGGGGGACCTCTCTGGGGTGCCAGCTGCTTAAATCAGTGTGAAAGATTAGCATCACCATCTCCTCTCATTTGACATGCCTATATACACAGTATTACAGAAGTCACAACCTATTAATCAATGTGTGTGTAACAGAGAGAGAGAGACGTAGTGTTCAAGCTCTTTCCGATGTGTCAGTCTTATCTTTGTTTTTACAGTTTCTCTATTTAAATGCCATTTAGAGTTTGAACATAAAAATCTGACGTGAAGTTAAGGGGGGTCATTGTGTGTATCAGTTAGTGCTCTGGAAGGTGGGTGGATGCATGGTCTTATTTGTGTGTATTTGCATGATACACACAAATACTGCTGAATTTGGTTGGTGGTGATATATGAAATGCACCATATCCAACAACAGCCTTATCTGAGACAAAATCATATGACAATGAACACACAAATCCAAGGATCTGAATACAGCCGTCGGCTCTAGAGTCATTAAGAGTGAGCGAGAAAGATTTCATTCTATTTCAGTGGTTGCTAGGCAATTTTAGGCCAATCAGGAAATGCATCCTTACCTCACCTCCCTGCTAGACCAATCAGGTATTGATCACAACTGATGATAAGAAAGAGGAAAAGCTAATAAATAATCCAGTTGGACGATGCGTGAAATAGATTTCAAAGATTTTTTGCATGGGCATTTGGTTGTTAATAAACAGATCCTGACAACCATTAGTGTACACTGGAAATAAGTGTTGACAGTTCAAATGACCAATGCTCTCATGCTGCACTGATACAGCTGTAAAAAGCATAATGTTTCACTGAGTCTTCTTTCTTTCTTTCTTTCTTTCTTTCTTTCTTTCTTTCTTTCTTTCTTTCTTTCTTTCTTTCTTTCTTTCTTTCTTTCTTTCTTTCTTTCTTTCTTTCTTTCTTTCTTTCTTTCTTTCTTTCTTTCTTTCTTTCTTTCTTTCTTTCTTTCAAGAAGTCTTTTTTTTTCATTTCATGTGCGACTACTATATGTGTGACTAATGCTAAATTAAGGATAATTTTTTGGCTTCAATATCTCTTCCGATACACTGTAAAAAATTATTTTCAAGATTTGTTATCACAACATATTTTCTTTTGTCAAATCAACTTTATAATAATTTATTTAGTTGAGATAACTTATTATTTTGAGTTTCTGATGATTAATCTCCTTCATTGTATTAACTCACTTTTTCCAGTTCAATCAACTTAAAATTTTAAGGCAACCCAGGTTACTTACTTTTTTAAGTTAAACCAACAATATTTTTTTACAGTGTAGTAATCACAACATTTTTTTCTTTTGTCAAATCAACTTAAACAATTTATTTAGTTCAGATAACATATAATTTTGAGTTTCTGATGATTAAATTATTCTCCTTCATTGTATTAACTCACCTTTTCCAGTTCAATGAACTTAAAATTTTAAAGGGCACCTATTATGGAAAATTCACTTTTACATGGTGTTTGAACAAATGTGTGTCGGCAGTGTGTGAGCAAAACCATCCTAGAATGATAAAAATCCACCCAGTTGTTTTTTTTTACAATCTCAATAAATCATATTCACTGTCTCAGAACAAGCTGTTCTGAGATTCAGCTCTTTGTGACGTAGAAAGTGAGAGAGGGGTTTGATTGACAGTGTGGTTGTGGCATAGACCCCGCCCTCGGTGATCTGTACACATCATCCTCCATTGTTTCAACGACAGCCTAATGTCTCTTGGAAACATAAATGTTCTGTCGTGGGTTAATCCTGTTGTTGTAGTTTAAAAGTTAATCCTCAACTGTTAATCGTCATCTACTGTTTGCGATCCAACGACACATCCAGTAACAGTGTATTTTATGATTTTTGAGCAAATTGTCTTTTCAGTCAATGTCAGCCAATTCAACAACAAATGCGTCTAAAGTTGTTGTCGTCGTAGGATGTCTGTGTAGGCTATATAATTTAAACCTTGTTTGTATAGTGTGTAACCACACGTTTATATATATTTAAAGATATTGTAATAAAAACTGCATATATGTTCTTGTTCTGTTAGTTAGCCATCTCCTCACATTTGACACAGAAGCACTTATATGACAAGTAAACATGACGCCACAGGTCCCTCGCATAAATGTAATTTCGCTTGTACGTAGCAAACTTATCACAGTATGTGTATGTAGTTTCATAAAAAATGTGCCAGCATTAGTGTTGCACATGCCCATCATTTCAAAGGGGACGCGATTACAACGCTAAGTACATAAATGTATCAAATAACCATACCGAGACGTACTGGTCCATTCTCATTTGTGTTTATTATTCCGTTCGTCACCTGGGTCTGATAAGAGATTATTTATATATTCCGATTCAAACGTACGCTGAATGACATTCAAAACAGCGGTTTCTCTTAGTCTCTCAGTACCGACTGCCATTGGTATCAAGTTACGCCCTCATCCAAAGGCAGGGCGGGGATATGCAGCTCATTTGCATTTAAAGCCGTATACCTCCGAAACAGCTCATTTTTAAGCAGGCCCCAAAATGACATTTTCAAATGGTTATAATAAATTAACTGTGGGGTATTTTGAGCTGAAACTTCACAAATACATTCTGGGGACAACCGAGACCAATATTACATCTTGTAAAAAGGGGCATAATAGGTGCCCTTTAAGGCAACCAGGTTACTTACTTTTTTAAGTTAAACCATCAATATTTTTTACAGTGTAGAGTAAGCTAATTTACACAATATGCTTGCGATTCCCTTTCGCTCAGGCTTCCACCCAAGCTCAGGGATATTTATCACACCTAGGTGTTGTGCAAATATGCTCCTAAAAATAGTGACTTTAGTCACACCTAAGTGCAACACGCAACCAGTACATTCAACCAGTAATGCAAGGATGATTCTGTTTGTCTTGCAAATTCCTTTGACCTACACTCAAAAATTTAATAAAAAGTTCCGGTCTCATACTCCTGGGGTGGTGATGGCGCAGTGGATTAGACACATGCCTTTGGTGTGAGAACAACCCCTAGTTGTTCCAGAGGTGTGCGACCACTGACAAATATAGCAATTGTAAGTCTATTCTTATTGCACAATTGTGTTGAAAAGTTTTTCATCATTTAATCAAGTTCGCTGAACAAGCCATTTTTTTTTTGAGTGGGAGTTCTATAAATCAAAAGTAAGCAAACATGGCTACTAATTCCACTTATGCACAATTTCAGAGGAAAATAAGTAATCAAGTGGACACATTGGATGTAACCTTTACATTCGCTCAACATATGGATTCAATATACTTCACAGTTTCTTTAGTGATTGTGCATTTGGTTGGTTGGTTTGCAACTGGCAGTTTCCTTGTTTTGCTTATGCCAAATTATGATCCGGACCTGCTCGCTGCTCTTGGCCTTCAGAGCTGAACACCATTGATGTGGCCATGATCTTTTGCACAACGTTGATTCTAAAATGTTGCAGTTCCAGCCATTTCATATATGATCACTTACCTGCATCTAACTCTGACTGCATATCGCCAGATCACTGCTGGATTAACCATATCAAATAACTGACTCTTATTTTCTGACATTTCTCTGGGTGAGGCTGTTTTTCGAATATTTTTTTTTCCCAGAGCAAACCGCTCAGATCTGCAGGCTGAGATGTGGCAGTGAGATGCTAGACACAGTCTGCGTGGCTTGTTGCTAAATGCTCAGCTGCTCGCTCAAACACCAGCTCTTTGTTGCTGCACCTCTCATCTGTCACAGTCGCTTCATCGTATTGTTTCTCTACCCTTTAATCTCTGTCTCTTTGTCCTTCTTTCTACCGTTCCATCTTCATTCAGCACCTATCTCCGTCTTTCCTTCTCTCTCTGACTTTTCGTCTCCCCCTCTCTCTCTTTCTCTTTCAAGGTTTCACTCTTTTGCTTACTTCCTCTATCACATCTCATTTTCTCTCTAATATTCATTGGTGGACTCAGTGCAAAAGGTTTCTTGCTTTGATTTTATTTTATAGGCTTATCAAAAGCAGACCAGGACAATGTCATATTACCATTGCAATATACAAGGATTGGACGCATTAGTGCTGGAGGAAAGATTGCTCACTTTCGAAAATGAGTAGGGGGAGAAAGCGGTTTAAATTTGTGCCTGGTTTTCCTCCTGAGACAACAATTCCTGTGACCATGATACAAAGGAAGCATGTCCATCATTTCATGTTGACCTAAAGGGTTGAATTAAAGGATCTGTATGCAAGAAATGTATTTCAATTAATCATATATTTTCCCTGATATGTCACTAGACATTAAGAAATCATGTTCATTGCAATTATATCACTGACAACAGTAGTCCGGCCAGGATATTGTCATTTAAAAGGTGAAGTCGCAGCCCTTGACTGATGTTGATGTTGTGTTTTGTTCTGATGCATCACCCTCCACCGATCTACCAATCACAGACTCAGTAGTGTTGCGGCATTCAGGTTGCCAGCTCTTCTCTAGTTACAACAGCTGCAAACGTGTCTGGAATCGGATAAAAAAATTCTAACGTTGCGAAACCGAAATACTTTGTTACAAAGTATTAATTTATGCAAAATACTTTGTTACAAAGTCTGAAATAAAAAATTAACAGAAAAAAACGTACTGTGTAGGACTCGTCACTTGCCATTGGAAGCTTCATGTAGCAGCCTACATTCCTGCTGGAACCTGTAGCATATTTGGCAACCTCGAGTCATGTGATTGCAGTACCAGTTTTGGCCACAATCTTGCATACAGCTCCTTTAAAGGGTAACTAAACCCCTGGTCAGAGCCTGACTCCACCCACTGGCAATATTTGAAAAATGCTGAAAAAGTGGGCAGACTCCAGCGGAGACAGAGGGGACGAAATAGATGCTAAAACACTCTATCCTGATCGTTTTCAATACTCGCAATTCCAACTACTGACTCCCTACAGTGGTTTTGACGAAACAAGGTTTTTATAGTGCCAAGGGCGTAGCTCGCGTGGTGAGCTGAAACCTGCGTACGTCACGAAGTGCGGAGCATACAATAGGAAAATTCAACTGCAGCAGCCACCGTTCAACCTGAAGAGGGCAACACCAAGACGTTTTTACACCATATATTGTAGAAATAAAACACTATACACAAATGTCAAAAAAGTTACTTGAATCAATGACTGGTATTAATAAAGATTCATTCTTACAGATCATTAACTATAAAAAGTTGGTTTAGTGTTTAGTTACTCTTTAAGAAGGTGCGCCTGTAAACACATCGATTTGGGTCTAGAGGATACGTATTCATATCATGACCATCTGTCTGTAATGTAATCAGATTAATCATTCAAATGAATCTTTAACTTTGTTTATTTTGTGTTTTCTCTTTGGCCAGTGATTTAAACTCAAAATATGAGTATAGGGAGGTGGAGAGATAGTCTGTAACCATAACTGTAAAAAAAAACGTATAAAAATAAATTACTTTGTTTTGACTGCCACTTCCTGCAGACTGGGGTGCCTAACACCCCATATTTTTTTTACAGAATCCAAGAAAACAGGTAGGCAGGTAGTGTCTCACTTTTTTCTGAGGCAGTTTTGTGAGGCAGTAGTAGCTACACATTGCGTCTTTTACTCGTGCAAACACTGTTAAAGTGCAATAATGCCACCTACGATGTTAGAGCGTCAACCAGATGTTACTGCCACTGAATTTTTTATGATATTGTGGTATGTAAAAAGTTTATGTATTTATAATATAAACATAATATAGTTGATTTGTAAAGATTTTTTATGTCTTTGAAGCTGTGTATACCTTAAATACTGTTAGATGATTTTAGTCGATTATTCTGTATTTTAGGTTTTTATGCATTTTCACGTACAAGCACAAGGACTGTGGTCTACTCCATCCTGCACTCTTTTCTTAAACATCTATATTTTCAGCTTAACAAAACTTTGTCTACTAATTGAATGGAATTTGCTAAACATTATCTGCCTACCTTGATAAAAACAAGCTATTTCTTCATACATGTATATCCCTCCCCTCTCTTTCTCTCTCTCTCGTTCACTCTCTGTCGCTCTCTTTTTGTCGTTCTCTCATTCTCTGTGATAGATACGTATAGACAGGCTTCATATGGGGTGGGTTTGGCATCTGTCATGAGGTCTGCTCTAATTCTGGAGTGATTGCTCGATAACGGTTATAGCCACGTCGAGCAGGCACTTGTCATCACCATGGAGAGGGATGAATTGATTGGGTGAATAGGTGAGCAGAGGAACGTGGGTGTTGAGATGAAGATGTGATATTAAAAGATCCATGAGCGCTTTCTGGAAAATGCTTTTTTCTGTCATCCTGAAATGGCATTATGTTTTTGCAAACAGACTGTGGGAAGGCATGATGGGTTGGCCCTCACTTTTATACGCAATTTCTCAATCACTCTTTCTCTCCTGAATAAAATGAAACAGATACACACTCACCTCAGCTCAATATAGGAGGTTGATAAACAAATAAATTCCATATCGCAAAATTTATTGTTAAAAAATATGGTTGCATGATAAAATTATGGCATTACAGTGTGTATTTGTGATCAGTCTCAATAGCATGCATTACTATAAATGCATTCATACTGATACTTGTTCAGTTTAATTAAACAGGTTTTTTTTCCAACAAAGCCACTCTTTAATTATTTTCAAAGTCTTTATAACACTGTAAAAATTTATTCCAAGTCACCAATTTTTCTGGTCATGTGGTTCTGTTTACATTTTACTTTCATGCTTGAGCTTCTGTTTAAAGTGGGCCACAATTTCCCAATGTCCTTCAGACATCTTGACTTTCGCAGGACAAGCATAGTGAGCTTAAGGGAGAGATGTAACACTTGAGTAGTGTGGTTTAAATAAAATCCCTTGGTTCACAACTCAAACCAAACAAATTAAGCTTGATTCAGAGCCAATCAAACAAGTTGTCCTTGTTCCCTGTCCAATGTATCTTTGGATATAAATTGTGTAGGTACATTTACAACCATGTTTTAGAACCCTACTTGCCATCACACAAATGATATCAGTCTCAGACCTTTTTCAGCTTAAACGTTTAAATTTACAGAGACGTAAACTGTCCAGAGTCACTGACAGCGTTTACATGCAGCCAATTTTCGGGTCATGGTCAGGTTAAGGTCACTATTCTGGGCTTCTGAAACATTAGGAATAACCCGTTTACATGCGTGAGCAGAGAAAGTTTCTCCTGTATACTTGCAATATCCCGATGAAAACGGCGACACGCGGTTAGCGTCTGGACGTACAGACAACCTTAAGACGCAATATTGTGTCATTTCCGATTCTTCTTCCTGTATCCAAAGACAACAACAACAGCAGCATACGGATAATGAATAGTTCGAGGCAGATAGCGATCGCCTTTGTTTGTGTTTTGATACTGGTAACGTTACTGACCTCGCTCCAAAAGTATGCTGTCCTGCGTCTCGCCATGTTTACTTCCGGTGTACTGCACGCGGATTTTTGTGTGCGCTGAGAAGTTTCTCTACTCAAAAGACCAAGATTCCTTGCAAATGGAAAATGTGCAGAACTCAAATCACTATGGGGATATGTCGATATGCGTTTACATGACCAAAAATTTGGATTAGAAAAGGGGTACCCCAGGTATAATATCCCGTTTTTAAAATCCATGATATGAGCAAATTTGGGTTTTTGCCTGTGTTTACATGGCGGTTCGCGACCGGGTTATTGCTAATATGCCAGTTTTGAACGGGTCATTGGCTCCATGTAAACGTAGTCACTCACTCCTCCCACTCATTCACTGTCTCCAGAGTTCTAATCATCATCACCTGCACCTCATCATTTCATCCCCCTTTATATTCGACACCCCTTCACACACTCATTGTCTGGACTTGTCGCTAAATGACACACAGACTCTCCCATGCTATCAACCTGCTACTTACAGCACCTGATATCCATTTGACTATCTTCAACACACTTGCCATTGAATGCCTTCTTCAGTCGTCAACCATTCCATGTGACTTTCCATCTGCATCTGAAACAGAGACTCTAATTATCCTGCAGCAAAATTCCCATCTGATTATCAACTGTTTGAATACTCACCATATCTCTGTCTGCTTCTGCAGTCCTGTAAATAAATACTATTTCACTGACCACCTGTCTGACTCCTGTTCCATCAGCGACATAAACATGTAAACATTCACACTGGACTTATGACAGAGAGGTTGAGGAAGCCAAACTTTCACCATAGATTAGGGTTATTTTGTTTCTGTGTGTGTCTTAGATAAGATTTTTTTTTCTTTTTTCTCCCAACTAAACATTTCAGATTAATTTTAAATGCATTTAAATTGCCTGTTTATTAACAGGACTTTCAAAAATGCAGTCTATTAGTACGGTGGAGATGCTGGAGCAGCTGGAACATTAAGAAATGCATATCTGGAATAAAACCAAAGTGACTGGTACAATATCCAATTAAAGCCAGTTGAAAAACAACTTGAAAATCAAGCCTGACACCTGTTTTCATGGGTTGTCTTAAATAATTTGGAAAGTCAAGACAATTTTTTTTTACTGAATAAAATCAAAAAGAACAGCTACCAGTATTTGTGTCTATGTAAAACAGATTGTAATTCATATAGTTCTCTGAAATCCATATTGTAGACGTGCCATTTACTATTTGTATTTGTTATGTGATAAATGTCAGATCTGACATGAAATCTGAAGGAAATATGTTGATATGTGCTCGCAAAGGAAGCTTTGAGACCACCACCGCCAATTTCTTTGGCTGCTATCTTCTCTCATCATCTGTGGACAGATATTTTCTCTGTTTATGTTTCATTACCTTTGAACCGCATCCAAATCCAGTATACAGTCCTAAATGCAACAAAACACAAACCTTCATGAGTCATTTTTTTTTTCAAATGCAGGGCATCTTACACTCATGCAGTCCTTTTCCCCTGAGAAATGCTCAGGCTCCCTGACTGTGTCCCCAGCCTTTTCATTTACATTTAAAGTGGCTACAGACAGGCCTGAGTGCAAACTGGATGGAGAAGGCCTCCACAGTCTTTGAGCTCTAATAAATGGAGACTCTGAGGGGTTCTGGGGATTGGCTGTGACACAAGGTTAACCTGGGTGCAGTTTCATTCGCTAGAGTGGGTCAAAGCTCAGCGCAGGGGAGAGTGAGATTTAGTCCCTCATGTGCGAATATGTGATGTGAGTAGGCATGTTTTCTTACGTGGTTTCATTTGCTCTCATTTAGCATTTATTAGGTGCTCTACAGAGAAAAACACATCAAAAAATGATGTATGAATATTAGTGGCACAGTATTAGTGTTTGTTTACCATATGTGAATGTAGTCTACATCCTAGGTGTCCCATTGAAAAATGGGTGATTTAGGGTGATGGGTGACCATTTTCAACTAAAACCAGAAAACAATTTATGCTTTTTGACCCTTCATTTACACACGACAACAGTGTTTTGAGGGCCTTGTGAAATCAAATGGGACCCAAATTGCAAGTTTTTGAAAACGATACTGTTATCGTCTCTGTCTAAACTAAAATTTGTGAAAATGTGTGTACGTACTATGTGTTCATTCTATAAGCTCGTAGTGTTTCTTTACAAAGTGATATCATCAACTACTGGTCTGGCATACATAATACAGTGTTTTTAGTTGTTTTTCGGATCCGTGTGAACAAGGATCATTTTGGCTCATGGCGCGCCTGAGACACGCGTGTCATGCAAGCAGTGTGCAAGCTCTAATCTGTTTTAAATGGAAGGCGAAAAAAATGGACATGCCATGCAGCTGAGATGCTTACAAGTCAGGGCTTTCACTTTTTACTGGTGTGGTACGTATAACAGCAGCACACAAACGCTGAATTAAAGTGACAGGTTTCGTGGTCAAAATGATAAAGATTGACCTGAAAATGTAGTAATTTCACCATAAATGCGTTTAATTAAATAAAATGTAGGAATCTCACCATAAATGCACATTTAATCAAGAAAAACTACAATTTACTTCAACCAAGCGACATAATGAACAACACTCGTCTCAATCGTGGAGGTGGAAAAATAAGTTAGGTGTGACATGCAAGATCTATTGTTTTAAAATTGAAATACAAAAGAAAAGGCAAGTCGGCTGCTTTTGTCAATTTAAGTTTTAATTTAAATTATTTGCGATTTTAATATAGTAAATATTTGACCACTTGCTTGAGCAACTTATAAGTATAAGTAATGCATGAAAAAATGCATTGCCCTAACGCATGTAGATTTAAATTGTGTTTAAACCTGCAAAAAAAAGCATTGCGATTCAAAACAAAGAATCGCAATGCTAACACAATTTGTTTTTTAAATAAAAGTTACAGCATAACTTCTGGATTTAAAATAAAAATAATAAGTATGTGTTTGTGGTACAGCCGCGGAGCAGTTATTCACTGCAAACGCATCATAATATGTGAAAGCACTACTGCACGCGTTGCTCCTTCACCGCAACACGCACTGCAAACGGGTGTAAAACGGGCGTTAGATCCACCTAGAGTTTTTAGAAACTTAGATGTGTTTAAGAACACTTTTTTTCGTACAACAGCAGCACTCATCTTGTTTGTTTATTAGCGGATGCGGATGGACAGTCGTAGATCGGAAACTGATATGCCGACTTCTGACATTAGCGGAAGTTCGTCATTACACTTGTTCACGTAGCCTATTATGCAGGGGCGTTCCCACAGCGTCTCGACGCAGCGTCTCATTCCCTCTCAGGGAACCAGGGTTACAGTCATAACCTGAGAAGTTATATCAAGTGCTGTGAGAAAAGACTATAAATATACACCTCCAACATCCTCACACGCAATGTAGCCTTCTTGCCACGACTCTTCTTTATGTGTACAGATGTGATGCAAAGACATGCTCGAATTTCCCGCGGAAATCCACCAGTACCTCTGGAATTAAAAATTACAAGCTTACCACTGTGAATCAAGCTAAGGCAAGCGGAGAGTTTTGAACACCGGCTGGTTAGGTACTTGCTCAAATATGTATTTTGGATAATTTTTAACCCCCCAAAAAGCTATGGACTGCAGCTTTAATGACTAATTTTTAAGGTTTCTTTTTTATATCAGTAATTTATGTTTAGTATCATTGTTTTTGAAGTCATCACATATTTTAAAGTCTGAACTTGCTTTTTCTTGCCATAAATATGATCACGTTATGTGATATTGTAATAGACTATGACCTTGACACAGTTGTGAGGGTTTGCATGAGTCTTCTCAATGAGATCATTTCCTCGTTTATGGTTTCTTTTTCTGAAATTTGGTTGCATTACTTGACTCTGATTTGGACATATAATACACATTTAAAAAAAAATACCAAGCCATTGAATGAATTGCATTTTAATGTACAGTATATTTGAACGATTTAAGATAGCACAACATTTTTTAATCACATCACATTGTTTTTTGTCCTTTTACAAAAGCAAAACAAATGTTCAGCTGACAAAAATTACCATGTACGAAAAGCGGAGAGTATATTTGCGACCTCTATTTACGTGCCTGTACAACAAAACAGTCTATATATGGCAGTAATAGATGTTTACTGAGCTTGGATGATCTCTGTCTCGAGAAGTGATGATGTGGTGCAGAATAACTCAGCTGTATTTGAGACCCAGACACTATAAAAAAGTGTCTTTCATTTTCTCTCAACCGCAGCAGCTGATAGACACTTTAGTTCACACACTCCCGCATTGTTGTTCTGTCACACACACACACACACACATACACCTGTTTATAGAGACCAGGCTTTAGTGCTGTCACGGGCAGACAGTGATGTAAAGAGAAATGAGGCGCTCAATGAGGCATCGTGCTTAATCGTATGGAATGTAGCATTAAAAGTGTATGGTGAGAGAAACGGGCTTTGATAGATTAAAATCCTAATTAAAGAGTCTCCAGCAGACAAGACCAGCACTGGAGACCAACTCAGCTGGTGTCATTAGCATATCTGTCATCAGGGGGCACTTAAAGAACTCTTTCTCTCTCTTTTTTTCACACAACTCATTTTGTTCTGTTTTTTCAGAACTCAAATGAACAACTGTCCAACTTCTTTGCATTGGCTTCCTTGCTTTGCCAGTTATTTTCACACTTTTCTTGCCTTATCTTCATGCAGGTTGGATGGCCTTTTTTTTCCTTATATATCTGTCTCTCTCTCTCTTCACTATCTCAGTTCTCCCTCTTAACCCCGCCTCCTCCCTCTGCCGTTTCTGCTCCGGCAAAGTAAACAAAGTCAATTATAATTTCACACTGTATAATTATTTTCCCTTCTGTGTAATCTGTAAAAAGCCTTTTAATTCAGTCTCTCTCTCTAAATGCACTATCAAAGCTGTGCTTGAAAAGAGCAACTTGCCTGAGAATCAAGGCAAGCAGAAAGTGTTTCATATTTTTTTAACTAATGCATTTCATTTGATTCCTCCATTGTAATATACGCATGTTCAAATCCACATACTGTATTTAGTGCTCATGCGCTCACACTCTCACACTCTTTTGCAATGTTTCTTTATTGCTTATAGAACATGGCAGGTTAATTGTTCACACAGTTGAATTGCTCAAATCAGTAACTGGCCGAGATCATTCTCACCTCTTGTAATGAACATGTATGATGGCATATTTCTTGCTGAAAACTGTAAATTGTTTAGTGATTTTTTTGTTCTTGTTTTTTGGCAAACATAAAGAGCCCTGGAAAAGAGGGTATTCTTTATGTATGTATCTACAGTAGATTTTTTTTCCAATTATTAACTTGGAAAAGTAATAATTTAAATATATAGAAGAGGAATAGAAGAATATTTACAACAGTTTATTGTATGCATTCACTGCCCATTCAATTGAAACATTGAGGTTCACAACTTCACTTTAGAGTTTTAAATTTAAGTGGGTTTAAATTGATGATTGCTTGGTTTCGGTTGTTTTGAGGAGAGACAAAAAAACAGTTGCAGACGAAAAGACAATGTTAAGTAGTTAAAGGGATAGTTCACCCAAAATGAATATTTTGTCATTATTTACTCACCCACAGGTTGTCATGATTCTGTTCAGACTAACAGCAAAATTTCAAAAGTGCTGATTTAACGCATCATGCTTTACTTTTTCTGTCATGTCAGAGCAGATGTGGCTCTTAAAATGCTAAAACAATGGATAACCTCATATGTGTTGAAAGATAAAACATGTCACAACATTATTGAAACTAGTTGATTTTAGTTTTCTGAGACGTAATCAAAGAAAAGTATCCTTGATCCCCTGCAAGACTTAGTAGCAAAACAAATTGTTACCAGCAAATGAGTCCTCTTTTTTGTCATAATTTTGGGCTTTTTACTCAATGCTAAAGGTTTTCCATGGTCTGAACTTCTGAAACAGTCAAATCCTGAATAAAGTTCCAGAATTTTGATCCATCAGCTGAAAATATGACAACATCCATATAGCAAACTCTGTAATTTGGTTCTTGCATCCACATAATGCTCTTTTTCCTACTTGTCCCAGATTCACCCTGCAGGTTAATTTTTTTTACTTGCAGGTTTCAGACTGACATCTGTTGTTTTCTTGGTGTACTTTTTGACTGTGTTGGTTTCCCAGAAGATGCATACTAAAGTTCCCAAACATACTTAAATCCTTTCTCAGTGCCAATAATCCTGAAAAACATTGCATGCACACACACTTTTGCCACTTTTTCTCGTCCCCTGACCCCGTTGTTTGTTGCTTGCAGATATTTATGTTTAATATCCTGATTCAAATGACTATTTATTCATATTGTAGTACCGGTATTCAGGTTAAAAAAAAAACCCACACATTTTTTGTATGTGCAGCAGGCACCCCGATACTCATTCAGATGAGCCCAAACACTCCTGTCACAGTCACCCATCTTCACCTCAACACTGATGGCATGCTATACCCTCTGATATGCTCTCACTCAGTCCCTCTTTTTTCTCTTTAACAGTTGAGCAGAAAGGACAGCTGGAGAAGGAGAGTGGTCTGCAGATTCTTGAGGCTGGACTGAGTGATGTAAGTCAGAGGAAAGGACTCTGCTATTTCTCCCCTATTCATCCCTCACCAATGATGACATCCTCCTTTCCCAGAGTGCAACCCCTTATTGAATGTATTTTATTCACAAAATCTGTCCCGTAACTTAGCATTCTTTTATAGATGGTGATTAAATTGAATCTAGAATGAAACGTCATAGATTAGCACTAGCACCACCAGCATTAGGTTCAAATCATAGATCTGAGACCTTATGCTATGTAAATGTCTTTTGCAGTGCTAGTTGAACATTTGTGGTGGCCAAGTACAATTTAGGGCTTTTCACACTACGCTTAACGCCGAGGTACCGTTCTAAACCTGGACGTGTGCAGTGTTAAAGGGATAGTTCACCCAAAATTAAAATTCTGTCATCATTTACTCACCCTCAAGTTTTTTATGAATTCCTTTATTCTGTTGAACACAAAAGAATGTATTTTGAAGAACGTGGGTAACCAAACATTTGATGATGTCTATTGACTTCCACTTCGAGATATTTCCATTTAGCAGAAAAAAAGAAATTCACACAGGTTTGGAACAACTTCCCAGCAAACAAAATTAGGTTCTGGGAACGTTCCGGTAACGTAAGTTTTTGGTTCCCAGAATGTTCCTAGAACTTTCCCTTAAGGTTAAGGGAATGTTCCCGGAACATTCTCCTTACATTATAAAAATGGAGCCTAAAAATAACCTACATGGAACGTTCCTATAACGTTCTTGTTTGGTTCCCAAAAAAAAAACCTCATGGGACCATTCGGGAACATTACGGGAATGTTCTGTGTTCGCTGGGTTGAGATTCAGTAAATGATGACAGAATTTTCATTTTTGGGTGAACTATCCCTTTAAACAATGTGTTAGCAAACAGACAACCAATCTTGTAGATCATCTTTACAAGCTCTGGTCAGTCATAGAAATTCAACGTTCTGTCACAAAACTGTAGATGGTGCTGGCCAATAGGTCCTTAACTCAATCTGTTGCCTAATTTGCAATCACATCATTATCGATAGGGCACAGCTAATTGGTTCTTGCTGTATCAGTAGCCAATGAACCTGGTCAGCATTTAGTGTAGCAGAGCAGTGCGCTTTCAGAAACAATCCACCTTCCTCAGTTCCACCTGTATTGATCTGCTAGTACGCTACATTATACAGCAGCAGCATGTCTTTCTTACTCACAGCAGCGTGTCGTGTATGTATTGGCAGTAGCAAGTCCTATACTTGCTCTGCAGCAGAAGTGTAGCAGATCTAGACCAAAGACCAAACAAATCAACATTATCAATTACCATGCCAAACACAGTTTTCATGATTGAAATATCATGTGTTGTACTGTATGTAGACAGAAGTTTCAGTGTTGGAGAGGGGAAATGTCAAATGGTGACAGTGTCTTCTTCACTTTAACACTAGATATCTTAAAACAGGATGACCTAGGATTCTGTTTTCCCGGGGTTTAGAATGACTCACTATTTCAACTGTGAAAATCCTGTCAAAGGCTTATATAATACAACAAAACTCGAAGCACTAATGACTAGCAGTCAACTAATAGAAAAAGCTTTACCTCCCACATGAAAGGTTCAATATCAGGATTGAAGTCCTGTTATCATTGCAGTTGGTTCAGATTTTTGCAAACGGCATCTGAAGCAAAATCTCTTGTGGTACTAAATGGTTACCATTTTTTTTCTTTATATAATATAATAATGTCATGGCATTTATGTTTTTCCCAAAGTTCTTTCAGAAAATAATTTGTGCATATATCAAAATGCATAGTTTTACTGTAGCATTTTTGTTAGCTTGCTCAATTCCTGTGAATTATTAGACCAGATAAACACTCTAAAAGCTGAATCAGGCATTTCTTTTCTGGCCCAATTTTAATAGTACTTCCTTAATTTTCCTAATAATGCAAGAACATCCTAAAAACTTTTGAAATGTATTATATGCATGTGTGTATGCATGTGTTTGAGCATGTATGTGTTTGTCTGTGATTGCCATTAAATAGAGCTAAGCGGCTCTCTCTGTCACTTTTTCAATTCGCTGTCTGTTGCAGAGGCAACATGCCAAATATACTCTGTCAATCAAAATGGCCACACAACGGAGAGAGAGAGAGAGAGAGAGAGAGAGAGAGTAGATGGAGGGACAGATGGTTATTAGTTATCTCAATCAAATACATGGACAAGAGATGTTTAGAGACTATTGCCTAACTGGCAGACATTTGGCGATTTCACTGGATACTTTAAACTGAAATTATTAAAAGTGCTGTTCTGCACGAAACATAAAACCAGTTATAACATAAACAACACAATACCGGGATATACCAAAGGGGTAGTTTAATATCTTAGATTGAAAATGGTAAAACTTGTTTTGCTTTTATTTAGGATAATAATCAGAGAGGATATCCTTGCATTGTTCTCGGAATTGAAGGGAACAATGAGCAAATGAGACTGTTCTTATGCTGGAACATTTGATCTCTTACCCACTGACCACCTGCCCTTAAGTCTGTGTTGTTTTGGTGGTTGATCTATAGCAGCTAATTTAGCTTAACAACTGCATTGATCAGTCCCTCCAGAAAAGCGCGATTATGCGATCGCTGAATTCAATGCAAAATCAGCCAAAGTCCGCATATTTATGCGGGGGCCGCATTTTTTCAAATACGCCGCACTTTCGCCGCATAAATTGCCGATTTCCGTGCAAAATATGCGGGGTTTGCATAATTTCATAATCCTCGCATTTTCGTTGCAAAAAAAGTCACATGTATCTTAGCAGAAAGTTGAAAAATGTTGCGTATGCTTCACACAAGAGCAGCCATTTCCCCCTGTTTCCATGGGAACGTTATGAAGTGACGCAATTACGCGACGCCAGACAGATGTTGGGGGGAATCACTTTTTTTTCTCTTTTTCATCAAACCGCAATTTTTGCAAGTTCCCTCAATTTTTGCAAATTCCTGCAATTTCATCGCATAAAATTGCATAAATATCCCGCATATTCCATTGCATTTTTAAAGAAAACGGGCCGCATAATCAATCAATTTTTTGCCCACAACAATCACAAAAAAACTCTGCGTTTTACTGGAAGGACTAAATACTATTATGGTAAATGTTATATATAAATCGCAAATTTTTTCACAAATTTTTGGAAATTACCACCACAAAATCAGTCATTTTGATCGCAAAAATCACAAAAAAAAATCGTGAAATCCTGGAGGGACTGATTGATGGAACACCGCCTGTTAGACCACTGACAGAAAGCATTATGAAGACTAGACATATTTGTGATTATATCATGCTGTGATTTCAGTGAATTAACATTTATCAAGCCAATGTCAGTGATGAAACTTTTTTGTTGCCTAAAATGGTAACACTTTATAATAACTACGCACTAATAATCATTAGTTAAGCATGAGTAAACAGTTAGTTCATCATTCATAAAGCATTATAAGAAGTTTATAAATACAGCTGTAAATGCGTTCTTCTTGATTCAAAAGAATATCTATAATTTGTTTAATAATTGTAGTTTCATCCTTTATTAATGATCCATTTATCATTTCTAAATGAAGAATTGCATTTTTTACGAACCAGTTATTTAAAAGTTTTCAGTGGTTCATACGATTACTTAGAGTGTGTAAGTAAATGATTAATAAACTATTTAAATGTACATTCATACATCTTATTATTCAGACATAGTGATTGTTACTTAGTGTGTTAATAAATGCTTTATTTATGCTGTAATTCAGGGTTAATTTGGGTAGTTATAAAGCATTTAGTAGTGGTCAGTTAACTGTTCATTAGCTCATCTTAAGTGAGGACTATTCATGGCTTGTAAAGCATTTATAAAGGAGATTTAAAGGCTGTTAAATATATATATGCCCTGTATCACTGTGTTGTGTTTGTTACATTTTACTGTTTAGAAGATTGATGAGCCTTTAAATCTCCTTTATAAATGCTTTACAAGGCATGAATAGTCCTCACTTTAGATTAACTAACACACATAGTGTGTAACTAACCACTACTAAATGCTTTACCTGTATTTACTACATTTACTTACACTTTCTAAGTGATCTTATGAATGACTGACAACTCTTAAATAACTGGTTTGTAAATAATGCTATACTTCATTTAGAAATTATTAATTGATCATTAACAAAGTATGAAAATACAATTATTAAACGCATTATAGATATGCTTATAAATCAAGAAAAAAGCATTTGTAGCTGTATTTATAAACTGCTTATTAATGTCTATTAATGTTTTATAAATGATGAATGTTTACTCATGCTTAACTAATGATTAATAGCGTGCAGTCATTATAAAGTGTTACCCATAAAGTTCATACTTATTTAACCTGATATATAAAAACATAAATTTCAATTAAATTATCAATCTTTTTAGGACACTTCTGTCTGCTGAACTGTTTTGACCATGATCTTTCAGCGGAAGATGGTTGAACTACTCTATTAATGCATTTTAAAGGGATACTCCACTTTTTTTGGGGGAAATGGGCTCATTTTACAACTCCTCCACATTTTCCGTCGGGTCTTAGTGCACGATGTTACTGCAGAAGAGTCAAGTTTTAAATAGGAAAAATATCTAGACTCTTTGGCCATTTCTTTTTTCTTTCTTTTTTTTGTTGTTTGTTTTGTTTTTGTTTTTTGAGAAATACTAATTGTCTTATCCACTTCAATTATGTATGCTAAGCTATGCTAAAAGTGGTACCGCCAGAACCGGAGATCAGCTGAATGGATTCAAAAACGGTAAAACTCAACAGTTTAACTCTGGGGGAGTTGTAAAATGAGCGTGTTTCCCCCCAAAAGTGGAGTATTTATTTAATGGTGTTTAAATAAGGTTGTAGCAAAATTATAATGTGGCACACTCAGATTTTTTCAGAGAATGTTAAAAGGATCCTTATGTTTGTAAATGATCGAACATATACTATGGGATTGCTTTTGTTTTATGTTCAATTTTATCTTCAAAATATTACAGCTCTGGACGTCAGTGTAGTGCAAGACATGAAATAAGTATCCACCTTTTAAATTTTATTAAAGCTAGACTAGGAAACAAGCTTGGTAAATAACAGTGTGGTAAATCAAACTGTGCTACAAACCAGTGTGTTTATGATAAGAAATGAAAAGATTATAACAAATTCCATTTTGCAACATTAGACCGTTTTGTATGTTAAAACAGAAGAATGTTTTATTATAATTATCAGCACATGATAGTGATTTGCATGAAGCAATTTAATTAACATACTTTCTTAGAATATGTTTTAAAAACTGTTGAATTTTTGGTTGAATTGCATGCATGTGGCATCAAACGTGAGCATTTTCTTGTTTTCATTTTGTCTTTTTTTGTGTGACTTTGGACAAACACTGAGATAGATGTTTTTAATTTTCAAGTCTCCTTCCCTGTGCTGTTTTCCGACGCTCCCATTACATGAAAACCCAGACATTGATTGTTTGCCAAGAATTAACGTCAAGCATATTCCTATTGAAAGCAGCACTTTGATAACCCATCCTCCCACCTCCACAAATTGTTTTCCGATCCACTTAGGGTTGTCTCCATGCCAACAAAAGACAAACACAACAATAGAAAGAGGGGAAAAATAAATAAATAAAGGGGTGCATGTTTTTGACACATTAAGCAAGAGATGCAGCCATCTCGCTAAGACAATAACAGGATTAGCTCAAGTGCTGTCAGTCTGTGAGCTGACATAATGCAGCCTTTAATATTCATAAAGAAATTAAGTGAAGAAGGTTTTGAGGGGCGGTGGACGGATCTGATGAAAGGGGAGGGTGCATGTGCATCCACATTGATAAATATTCATCGAGGCCTCTCAGCGGAGGTGAGAATGTAATCAAGTAGGGTATTGATGTGCCGGCAGCCTTTATGAACCTGGTCTAAATGAGCTTTCCAATAGAAAATGTGACCATAAGACCTCAGTATGTGTGCCACAAACAAGCAAAGAGGAGAATACATCGCAAAACAAGCTGCGCTTTTTTCAACTCAACTATCATCTTTTCATTCACTGTAACTGCTGGGTTGGAAATAAAAAAAAGACTGTCATCAACATTATTATTTGAAATTGACAGGGTCATGAAACGGCTTTTATGTTTTACTGGTGTGAGCTTATTTGAGAACTTGTTTGCAAACTGTTCATGATTGCATAATTTTGCAACGTCGGCTGAAAACATGTTGTCAATACAAATTCATTCTAGTTAATAATGAGATTTAGCTGCAGCTCATGTTTGACGTCCAAATTGACACTTTTTGATCAAATTTTGACAACGAGGATGTTTGTAGTGAAGTGTTAGTAATAAGTTGGTAACTATTTTAGCCCAGAGCTCTCATTACAGCACACTGAAGATAACACTGAGGAATTTAATTCTTTTTTTGCTCACACACTGACAGTCATTTTCACCATGCTGTATGGGTGCTGGGCCACTGTCTAAAGTTTGTCATGTTGGCCCGTTTTGTTGGTAATTAGCCTTAATCACGACTGCTCTGCAGGGGTTGGCGGGGGTGCAAGACTCTCAGCAGGAAGGGAAAGAAGAATTATCTGAACTGTGTGAAAATGTGATCAGATTGCGCTGAATAAAATAAAAAGCCATGCAGAGCTGTGCATATGTCTGTGTCAGTTTCACCAGGCAGAAGTGTGTATGTGAGTAGGTGGATTGACACAGGTTATGAAAAACATATGGAGATGTTTTTACAATATAATTGTAGCATGAGAGAAAAAAGTAAAGATCATAAAGTTGCACAATTAATCTGGGGGAAAGGGAAGGGAAGGGAAAGGAAAGGAAAGGAAAGGAAGGGAAGGGAAAGGAAAGGAAAGGAAAGGAAAGGAAAGGAAAGGAAAGGAATTCCCATGGGGGCCAATCAAGTCATAGGATTCCTATTACTTCACACATGACTGATATCCCTCCCCGTATCCGTCTGCTAAAGTAACGACAATATGCTTATAGCTATAGGTCTGATTTGTCAGCGGTGGATGTGACTGTGTTAGATGTAGTCTGAGGTAAGTAAATGTCAGAGAGATAAGGAGGGAGGATCGATAGGCCTTCCACAGGCCATGCCTCCATGTGGGCACATGCAACATTTAAAATGAAGGCATGATTTTTTTATGTGATTTCTGAATGTCATATATAGCTCCTGCATGCAGAGCTCTGTTGTTTTGATATTTGTACCAAGTTTTTATTTAAAAAAAATACCACCTTTGTTTAAGGTGCGCAGGCTATATGCCAAAGATTTACAAGATGAAACTCTTTTTTTCTACTTGTAAAAGAAAATGGTTTAGAACATTCTAACACAGTGTCTACACCAGTGCATCCTTGTACACATTGAAGCGTTCCAAATGCATTTGTCCATAGTAAAAAGATGCGGATCAAGTGCCTCAGACATAGTACGCAGCATCTGTTTACTGTTGATGACTTGGCATCCTGTCAGGGTTTGTGCAGGCAGAAGATGACGAGAAGGCTGAAGGTTCAAATACAAACTATTTTAATCACAATTACTCACAGAGACATAAGCTGGCAGGAGCACAGCAACATTACACAGACAAGAACGTACAAAGACTGACTGAACCGAGGGGACTAAGTACAGACACTGATGAACATAAACCAGGTGACACAGATGAAGGTAATTAACAAGACACAGGTGATGAAGATGAACTAATGACGGTAGGCATGGTAGCAAATGAGTGGCGGGAAAACAAAAGACGTGATTAAGGCCACGTTTACACAAAGCTGGGTATTTCGCGAAACGGATATTTCCCCCCTCTCCGTTTTCAAAAATAACATTGTGCACACACCGCATAAATACGCCGTCGAGCGTCATCATAACTATGCCAAACCTTTGGGTGGCAGTGTAGGGAGAAGGATATAGCCATGCAAGCCAATCAGAATCCTCAGAATTGACAAGAGAGAACCTAAAACGCTGTTTCTCCCAGTTTACACGACAACACATGACCGGCGTTTTCAGAAATCTTCACTTTGCCCGGAGTTTTTAGAAATAATCGTTTTCTGTGATAAAAACGGGGTTTTCGTGTAAACGAGAGGGAAATATCAGCATTTTCCTTTCGTGTAAACGGGGCCTAAGAATGAAAACAGAAGATCAAACACAAACATGACATTACCCCCCCCCCCATTATTTAGCCTATAATTCATTTTATGATTCATTTTAATACTCTCCTCCCATGAATTTTGCATCTGAAAGGGAAACTCCTACAAACGCAAATGTAATAAGGTCAGCCGCAAAAATAACTTGCTAATTTTTCACTGTCTTAAAGAGCATATTGCAGGTAAAAAAAAATCGAAATTTATAGATAACCTTGTATGAAAATACCATATGAAAAGTTAATGCAGGATTTAAAATGTTTTAAAACAACATAAGGGCACTAATTTAGAAGATAAAGTGAGCGTTTCTTGGACTGCTGGTAAAAACGGCTTTTTTTCAACATCGCGTCATTTGACGTCATATCAGGGAGCCGCAGCCTCGGCTCAGTGCAGAGCAGGCTGGTGTTCAGTGAGAGCGCTCGTCAGTCGGTGTGCTTTCGTTAGTTTTTGCATTTTAATTTATCATCGTCATGGTAAATTATTGTGTTTGTGGAGATTGCAAAAACTCCAGCCTGTCAGGACTTCAAGATCGAGTCCACGAGTTTCCATTACAATAAAAGTGACGGTGATATATAGCCTATCTTTCGTTCCTGGTGCTGTTTGAGCAGGTGAAGAGACGGGATTTCTCATCTGCATCGGCTCGGAAAACGCGGTCGTGTGTAGCGTTCACTTCAGATCAAATGATTAGCATCCCGGCGATATGATGGAGTTCAACATGGTATGCCGAAGCAAGAATATTGATCGTCGTATACTACCAATGGCATCAAATAGTGTTATATAGGTAACTTAGTCATGTCATGCCCTAAATAGAACTTGTAATTGAAAACCAAAATTGGTTGTTTAAATACTCAAATCTTTAATGTTCTGTTTATGTCATAACCTAGGTGAAAAATATGTATTAAAAATGTACCTGAGTATAGCCTATGCTTTTAGTATAGAAATATACTCAAGTAAAGTTTTTTTACATTTAATAGTATATAAATCTACCCTAAACATACTAATGTCTGCTGGCCTGTTATAGGATCATAATAATCTGTACAATATTGTGAGCACAGTGTATATCGTTAGCGAACGTGTATACTATAAGCACGTCTCTCACCTAAAAGGCACCTGTCCTGTTCTCCACTGGTTCTCCTCACATCACAGGTAATTTTTTCTCTGACCATTCTGTCTGACATTATCCTGGCCTGTCCCTGATCTCTTTAGCATAGCAGGCTCATAACTTTATGGCTTGATCCGTCATACGAGTATTTCCTCAGCGTCCGAAATGTCATGCGATTCATTGTTTTCCTGTTGTGTGAATAGACGGCTCTCCCGCTCATTGCGTCACGCCCGCCACGCCCATTTTCAGACGCGGAAGTAAAATTTTCTCACAAAAACGATTGCAGAAGCTTCTGTAGCGTGTTTATGCGTATATTTTAAAGAAAATCTAGTTCCTACATTGTTTTTATATGCATTGACTCGTTGGGTCCTCTAACCTGCAATATGCCCTTTAAGTACATCCTGACAGTAGTTTCTAACACTATAAGATAGGTTTTGCTGGTGCAAGCTGTTAGTAATTGTTGAATAAATGTATTGCATCCTTGCTCAAAAAATATTACCTTCAGTTTATTTTAATAAACAATTCTTTATTAAATTAAGCCCCCAAAAGTTGAGAACCACTGCATTAGAGTGTTATTTCAGAGAAATATACATCGGATATGTGTGAAATCTGGTAGAGAGCAGGGTGAGAGAGACAAAAAATTGTGAGCTGGAAGAAGGGAAAGGGAAGATTTCTTTCTCTCTCTCTCTCTTTTTTTTTTAGTTGATAGTTGATAAATGTGTTGATTAATGTTTTAATGAACTCATTTGCTGGCCAGTATATCATATCTTTCTCCCTGTTAAAAGATGAACCTCTTTATAGCTCCTTCCTTGATTAAAAGACAGAGAAAGAAAGAGAGGCAGAGACGAGGGGTGGGGGGCTGGGGTGAAGAAACACAGGGCCACATACAAAGGATGGAAAAATAAAAGGGAACGGGAAATAGGGAGAGGAATAGGAACGGGATACGTGAAAGAGTTATACATAGCTCATAAAAGGCAAAAGGAAAAGCCTGACCTTTTTTCCTCCCTCTATCACTGCCAGAGGTCACAGGGGGGCACACAACACCTGGTGATATCACCCGCCCCCTGACCACCTGTATGTCAGTTGGCCCGGTTGTCATAGCGACGGTGACTCTGCCATCCCACGTCAGCTATGATAGGGGTTTCCATAGTGACTAAAATCCCTGACACACAAATGTCAGCTGCACAGGCCTATCGTTAAGTCAGTCTTTGCCTAGCAGTTGGTGGGAAGTGTGTGGAGACGTCCAGGTGTAGAGAGGTGATGGAAGGAGAGCTTTTAAAAGAACCATCTATCTTCACCTAAAACCAACGATGCATTTTGTCTGCTCAAAAGCCTCAAGATTATATTATTGTGGCAAAACAATTTGTTAACGTTAGCTAACATGAATGAAGAATGAACAATATTTTTACAGCTTTATTAATCAGTGAATAGCCCATATTAGCTCTGAATTTGACCTTGAATCAGGCTGCACCATCTAGAGTTCCATGCCAGAACTAGGTAATAAAATCTATTTTGTGTATGATACTAGGTAATTTAAAAAAAGAAAAGAAAACACAAAGTAGGTTACTTTAGGTGAGAAAGGTTGACATTTACTAGAATTAACATGTTTCAGAGCCCATGACATGAATAGAGACTGAGAGAGACTGGCCTGTAATTATTGCTATCAGATTTTTTTTTTCTGAGCCGTGGAGATGCTCTAGTCTTCTTCGCCATCAGACACACGATTCACAATTAGATTCACTCGTCAGGAAATTGTTGATGATTTAGGAAGGTCAGTTGTACTTTGTAAGTATTTTGAAGGATGGGTTTCTGGAATAAAGTGGTACCATGATTACCCCTAAAGTGCTGGAAGAAAGGTTTGGAAGCTAGATGGAGTGTTATGAGTGACATGAGGTGAAGGCAAAGGGTGGTAATTTGGTACCCCATATTCGGAATTTGATCTATGCATTTTAGGGCATCAAGGGGACCTCAGTAATTCTCTGCCGGTATGGAGAATCGAACCCACATCCTTCGGGTTACAAGTCTGACTCTCCACAACTGCCGCAACTGCCCCCTAATGGGTAGAGATTTACTATGCTCCTAGCACCCCTTATGATGGCATCATGAACAGGTATACGGGAAGGTTGTGTATGAATGTGCCACTGCTGTTGGCTACGTTATTCTCAAATTAGCAAGATGCAGATTCTGTCAAAAGGTACATTTGAAGAGTTCTGTGAATAAATTGGTCCAGGAATTATTTCAGGATGTTTATGCATGAATGCAGCCATTAGCAGTCAAATTCTCTAAACACCACTTCAACACATAATGCTGGAAGGAGCAGAAAATCATCTGTGACAGTCAGGAACTGTGTGTGCTTGTGCGTGTCCATGTGCGTGTGCGTGTCCATCCTGGTAGACCAGTGAGGACAAAATATCAACTAGGTTGGCAAAACCAGAAATCTTTCACCTTGTGGAGATATTTTTTTGGTCCCTGTGAGGAAAACAGCTAATAAATTATACTAAGTGGTGTTTTTTTTATTTGTTTGTTTTTTTTGGGGGGGAAAAATGCAGTTTTCTCTGCTGGTAGGTTTAGTAGGGGGAAATAATATACAGTGTGTATAGCATAAAATCCTGTCTATGGAAAGTCCCCATTAAACATTAATGTGTGTGTGTGTGTCTTTTTGTATGTTTTATCATATAATTTTTTTTTCATCAAGAAAAGTAAGCATGTATGCATGCTTGTTTTCATAGAATAATTTTAGAGAGATGCTATACCTTGACTGCTTATACCTAAACAGCAAATAAATAAATGGAGAAAAAAGAGACAGTGCTAAATAAACTGAAACATGAAAAGTCTGTAATTAATAACAGTATTTATATTTTCTTCCGCAAGGTTACAGGCATTCGCACTACAACACAACACTACAGGCATCAACACTACAACACTTCCGAGGGACTAGATGTTCTTAGTGTTGTGTACAAATGATACTAATGATTCACCACCTCAGTCTCATGTTTTTTGATGAAATCGTTGAGGTTATAACGAAAGTGGGACATTTGTTCTAAAAGCAAGCTAGACAAACGCTTCCTGCCTTCTCGTTCACAACCTCTGCCATTTTTTCCCAATCTTCACACTGAGGATTTCAAGATCTTGGGAGACACCAAGCATTTTGCGAACTGCGTCGGGCCACGGAGACGCAAAGAGACGGCTATATCTACCAGCCGATCTATGGCAGCCCTTGTGGCGACTTAGAGACACCTCTGGCTTCAGACATGGCAGAACAGACTTCCTGTGGGGGGGCACGGGAAGCTCGTTCAGCTGCAGCCTTCAAGGGGTAAGACGGATCTGAGGACCGTCATTATCTTCTGCGAAGAAGGGTCCTGATGCCTAAGGGCTCAGGTCATTGAAGGCAGTTTCTTCCTGAAACAGAATGGTTAACACCTCAATTTACGGTGCCCGTCTCCCTTCGGCGGCCTCAGGGAACCGTTATGCCAACCCTGCCACCTTGTGTGCTTCAGGGCGCAGCGGTCTCCAGCAAGCACATATCTCAGGTGCCACCCGGAAACGTAGTGGCCCTGGGATACCCGTCAATCAGTTCAGTTGTTCCCTGCCGGTTTGCTGTTACATGGCGATGGACTGATTGCTTAATAACATTTAAATCCAGAAACCGGTCTCGAGAGTCTGGTACCTCCATTACAATTTTTGACAGTGTGGAAGCTACTGCCAAAGATTTCTCATTGGGTCCTGCAGACCATAAAAAGGGGGTCTCCCCCTGCACAGGTTTATGGGGGTCTTACCCACCATGGTGGGCCCCAAGCAGATTCTGGTTATGGAACAAGAAATTAAAATCTTGTTGGGAAGAGGACCATAGAATATGTACCTCCCTCCAACAGGCACACCGGGTTTCACAATCGGCATTTCATCGTTCCACAGAAGGATGGGCTGTTGCTTGGCTAAAACCCAAGAAGAGTGTGTTTTCATTTTTTCTACAGCATTTAAGCAGGCTCGAGTAACTCCACTGCCTAAAAAAAGAACATTAAACACATCACTTTTAGAGAATTACAGACCTGTCTCATTCATTGGGAAAACACTTAAAGGAGTTGCTTTCAACCAAGTATCACCTTTCCTGTCTCTGAACAACCAGATGGATGTCAACCAATCTGGCTTCAAGAAAGGGCATTCAACCGAGGCCGCATTCCTGTCAGTCACAGAAGCCCTGCGGGTCACAAAAGCTGCTTCCAAATCATCAGTTCTCATTCTCCTGGACCTGTCTGCTGCCTTCGACACTGTGAACTGCGACACTTCATCTCACTGCGACACTTCATCTCCCTGCACTAGCTACCACTCACTGCTTGCATCAAGTTCAAGGCATTGACACTTGCTTACAGATCGACCACTGCCTCAGCTCCCTCCTACTTTCACCCACTCCTACAAATCTACATCCCTACCAGAAGCCTACGATCGATCAGTGAGCGACGGCTCGTGGTTCCATCACAGTGAGGCACAAACACACAAACTTTCTCATTCACGGTTCCATGCTGGTGGAATGATCTGCCCATCCACATCTGGAATGCAGAATCCCTGACAGCATTCAAAAGACAATTGAAAACTCATCTCTTCCGTGAGCACTTAACATAAAATAAAATAAAAAAAATAAATCACCACTTGTCTGGTTTTTGCTACTCTGAGAAATATTTGAACTTTGTATTTTGAGCACTTCTTGTGTTGTCATTGACTCTTCACAATAACTTGTTTGGTTTAGTGTAAATTTAAATGTAGTGTCTCTCCTCAACGGGTCTCCTCTGGAGCTTCCTGTCAGGAGAGACCTGCTGTCCCTATTGGGCCAGGTCTCTCAACTGAGGTTGTGGAGACCATTCTACAATCCAGAGCTCCCTCCACGAGGAAACTTTATGCCTTGAAGTGGAAGGTTTTCACTTCATGGTGTAGTGACCGTCAGCTGGGCCCAGTTAACTGCCTGGTTGGTACAGTATTGGAGTTTCTGCAGGAGCGGTTCACTGCAGGTCTGTCCCTGTCCACTTTAAAGGTTTATGTGGTGGCCATAGGTGCGTACCTCATTCCTTTGGATGGAATGTCTGTGGGTAAAGACCCTTTGGTATCTCGTTTCCTCCGTGGCACCTTGAGGCTGTGGCCTGCTGCACGCACAAGGGTTCCGACTTGGGACCTGGCGATTGTCCTCCAAGGCCTTCCCCAGGCTCCCTTTAAGCCTTTGGAAGAGGTTCCAGCAAGATATCTGACATTGAAAACGCTGTTCCTCCTCGCTCTTAAGAGAAAATCTTCAGGCTCTGAAGGTTGCTCCCTTGTGCTTGGAATTTGCTCCTGGCATGGTTAAAGCGTTCCTTCATCCATGTTTTGGACCCCCTAACAAGGCACCAGCATCTAAGCAAAGGATGAGCAAGTGGGTGGTTGAGACAATCTCACTTGCTTATGAGTCGACTGGACAACCATCACCTATGGCGGTGCGGTCTCACTCATGGTGAGTATGGTGGCCTCCAAGGGCTTATTGTCAGGACCTTACCTCTGCAACATGTCTGTGATGCGGCAGGCTGGTCCCCATCTCACACTTTCGTCAGGTTTTATTCTCTGGACTTGGACTCTGCACCAGGGTCCAGAGTGCCCTTGTCCTAGTGATTCTCATCCTGATTTCACACTGGACAGGCAGTTCTCGCTATGGTGGCATTGGAATTGACGTTCCCTTAGCCTCAATCGATGCAGCACTAGTTACCTTGAAAGGGAAGGCCTCGGTTATGACTGTAACCTCAGTTCCCTGAACAGGGAACGAGATGCTGCATCACCTGCCATATCTCCTTTGTGCCTGTAAGTGACTTGTTCAGACTTTACGAAGCTGACGTGGCTTTGTTTTGGTTTTATAGTTTCCCGTTTCATGACATCACCCGCCTCTGACGTTTCGTCACACCATTGGACTGATTTTACATGTGCTTCAATACATCATAACGCAAAGCATTCCCTTAGCATCAATTGACGCAGCGTCTCATTCCCTCTTCAGGGAATCGAGGTTACAGTCGTAATCGAGTATCCTGGCATGCCAGACCTACATCAAGAAGATGTTAGGTCTGGAAACTCTTCATTGACAGGGCTCAATCCGAGGGGCGGGATAAACGGTTGTCTTTTAAATTCTCTCTGCACGCAATTGGATAGCGCTAAATCCAATCAGAGCAACAAAGACAGTGACGTACTCAGTGGAGCAAGTTGATATATTTAACTTTTACCGTATCCAGTCCAGATGTCAACATTGAACATTGAAAATAAGATGGATTTCCCAGAATCCATCCCCAAAATAAGGGATTTTTTTTACATGACCCACAAACTTTAAAAATAAAACACTAATCATTAAAAGTCTAAAGAGTTTATAACTAGCCAACATAAGTGTGAGAGAGAAAGAGACAGTTTATAACTAGCCAACATATGTGTGAGAGAGAAAGAGACAGTATGTGTGTGTTTGTGTGTGTATGAGAGAGAAAGAGACAGTGTGTCATTAAAAAAAAATAATATCATAGAGCAGGGTTCCTCAATAGGCGGCCCGCGGGCCACATCCGGCCCGCGAAAGGAAAATGTTTGGCCCGCGCTCATTTCCAGGTTGTCATGGTAACATCAGTGTAAGCAAAAATTAAAAAAAAGTATCTAGGCATTCGCGCGCAACGGAAATATGGCAAGTGCGAAGAAAAGAAAAGTGGACACAGCAAACAGATGATTCAAATCTGAATGGACTGAACAATTTTGTTTTATTTTGCCTGACCACCACAACGCAAAGCCAACGTGTTTGCTATGCACGCAGACCGTGGCTGTCTGTAAGTCTGACAATATCAAACGCCATTTTAACATCTGCTCAAAATTTCTTGAATAAAACAGACTCGTTTGAAAAAGAAAATAATACATAAAAATAAATAAAAATAGAATAATTGGGCTATGTGGTGATTTGTGACTCTTTTTAACAAAACAACAACAACAAAAATAGCAGAGAAAACTTTGAGGTCATAACATTGTGGTTGGTGGCCCTTGGCTCTGTATTGTCAGCAGAATTTGGCCCTTGGTAAAAATTAATTGAGGAACCCTGTCATAGAGAATGTTTAAATACTAATATCAGCTTACGAGGTAAACGGAGCCGGAGTAGTGGTGCTTCAGGGTGGTGGAGATGATTCGAGGTCCGTGCACCTATACCGATCAGAGCGCCCGCTGACACGGAGTAAAGCCTTTATACTCGACGTGACAGCACGAACGCAGCAAATATGACAAGTTGATCATTTCGCCACAGCTTTTTTGTAACAGCGCGCGCGGCGCCGGCCGCATCCGAGGACGAACGACTTCAAACTGAATATGTCCGAGCTTGCTCTGACCGTCGCAACTCTGTCATCATTATGTGAAGCCCGCCCTCCGACTCTATACACGATGTGTTTGGCCCTACCAGAGTTGGGGTTTTCCAGCTTAAACGTCTATGGAGAGTTGCTAGACCACACTTTGCTGCAAAATAATTTTTGCTGCCACTAGGGTGCGTCTAGATTTCTAGGCTAGTAACCGAGGTGTTTTTCATCAAAACATCACCTTTTACAAAGAGAGAGTGTTAATGTGTATTTTCATGTGTATGAGAGCAAAACCTCAATGAGCCTTCCCAGAATCTCACCATCCCTGCATTGGCTCTATCTCTCTTGCCCCATCTCTCCCTCCCCCAACCCAACAAGAGAGAAGAATTTGGCTGTGGAAATAAACATTAGCATATAATACTGTGACATATAGGAAGGGATCTGTTGTCGAATCACATCTTCCAGTTGTAGAATCAAGAGGCTTTCACAAATAAGTTCACAGATGCAGGCCCTTTCACCAAACCCTTCTTTCAGACCTTTGTCTGCCTTGCCCTTCTAGTGTTAGACTACATGTTACATTATGTGACACATGCTCAAATACATTATGCACATTTCAGTCTGGCAGACAAAACTTAGCTGAAGTATGAAAATTAATGAAGTATGAACTACTGTATTGTGAACTACAAAAATTCAACTAAAAATGCATTTATATAATTCAGCTTAGTGCTATTGAATAATATGTTTTAATGTTATGCAAAAGCTGTTTATTCTGATCTTGAGCAACACAGCTGTTTCTAATACTGTAATTCAGGGTTTAAATTTAAACCTGAAAAGTGCCTCACAGTTCTATGAAGTAGTTAATATAACAGCTCTACAGTTGGTGTGTAAGCTGATGTTTTACCGCAGCATTTGAGAAGTCTTTGGAGGAATACATTGGTGTTTCTGTTGTGATATGTAAATGTGGTTTCTGTAAAAATCCCCGTTCACACTCACGACTCATTAAGATACTTCTCAGAGTCGCACGTGTTAGATATTAGACAGTCAGGAGACTGGATTAAAAAGAAAAAAAAGGAAAAGCAAGCCATACAAGGTTCACTCTTGGTTTGTCTTTTCACTTATTTGTACCCAAAGCATTTGGGGCTGGTGATGATTTCAGTGTAAATTATAATAAGAAGTTATTAATATGCTAAATCATTTTATTGAAATCATTTAATTTGAAACTCGTCATTGTATTTGTGTTTGGAAACTGTGGAAGGAAATATACTGTAATGTACCGATACATCAATTTGTATGAATGGAATATTTGATACATTTCACCATGTTGATCAGAAATGACCTTGAAGGTGTTAATCAGCTAAATAGAAAGGAAGAGACAAAGTAGGGATCACCATGGCAACACAAATATTTGTTATACTGAAGGCCAACAAATATGGCCTTCATGTCCACTGCATGGTGGCACAAATGAATATCCACTTTATCCTTAATGGTGGCTTTCAGCTTTTGCACAGCCGATACCGCACTATAATGTGGTGGTTAGATTGAACATCAGTTTGCTGTGTACATTTTACGTGAGGGAGATCACAACTGCAAAGATTAAAGCCTGCCGTGAAGATCACCTCAATCTAATCAGGTGAATGATCAGATTATTATTGATTCAGTTACAGAGGGTCAAAAACAGCAGCACAATAGGTCTGTGTGAGCTTCCATTGTGCAAGGAAAATGTGTCAATATTTACTTGGTTATTTCCTGGCTTGCTTGTGAATTAACGGCAGATGCTGTACCCAGTATGAAATCCTTTTTTTTTTCTAATTCTTTTTCAATTCAAACTTTTTTAAATTGTTGACAGTTGCTGTTGGCGCCATAGGTTTTCTTGTTTATTTGTTCATAAATAAGTGCCAGGTTGAGGAGGAGGGCTTACTTAGGAGGTGAGTCTGGTTACCCCAAATTTTTCTTCCACATCTACTTAAATATATTTTTCTTATTACTGCCGCTTTTGTCTTAATCAATGGGGGTTTGCAAGGTACTATTTTTTTTAAATATAATTGGAATAGATCATTTTGAATAATATGTTTTTTAAAAACTTACAAAGATGTGTTATTCTTCAGTCTGTGTGATTTTAAAGGCAATTTAAAAAGAGAACAGTAACATCCAAATTCCACTAAAGATATGCATGTGTTTGAATGGGATTTCAGTTGTCAATTGCATTCAATTTGTGTGGTTTTAAAGGGATAATTCACCCCCAAAATGTTGTTATCATTTACTCACCCTCATGTTCTTCCAAACTTGAATGCAAGATTTTTTGAAAAACATTATTTGAAAGTCAATGTGGTTCTGTTGTATTGAGTTTTATTATTTAGACAAAAATATTTGCAGAAGAAAGTCATCCAGGTTTGGAACAACATGAGAGTGTGTGAATGATGACTGAATTTTAACTTTTATGTAAACTATCCCTTTAAGTTCATGATTGGGTCTGCTTTGTTGTTAGCCTGACTTCGTCATACTCATATTTTTATTTATTTATTTATTTATTTATTTAGAAAAGGGACAGTGTACATTAATAAACATTCTTAAATGTAAATGTACCCAAATTAGCCCAAAGGCTAGTTTTCATTGGTAGTCCCTTTGCCAGATGTTATTAGGCTCTTAACTAGAAAAAAAAGAGTTAAAAATTACAGCAATACAACAGTCATAAAACTAGAAGTATACAAAAAGACACTGCATATATATATACAGACATATACAATTTTGGATATACAATTAAAAAAAAAAAAAAAACTAAATATAATTTAATTAAGAAAGAATGAAAGAATAGGTCTATAATAAAATTAATAATAAGGTTAGTAATAATAATAATAATAATAATAGAGGAGCAGCGTTAATGTTCACAGTGTTGGTTATGTAGAAGCCATTTCTTAAAATTAAGCTTAAAAGAGTTAAATGATGAGCACTCTCTAATTGGTTGAGGTACTGTATTCCACTGATGTGAAGCTTTGTATGAGAAAACAGCTTGACCGAACGATGTTTTCCTACGTGGAGTTATACAATCCGCTCTAATTGCACCTCTTGTAATTCTGTTTTCAACAGATTTAGATTTAATAAAATCTGCCAAAGGAGGTGGAGCCTCCTTTTGGTCAGAATATGAGTCTGAGACCGCTCCGTAGGGTTTTTATTATGAGGCGTGTCTTAACCGAACCAGGAAAAAAAACAACCTCTGCACTCAATTGGATAGTAGGACAGACCTACAACCAATCAGAGCAACGCAGAAAGTCAAATACTTTGCATAGCATAGCTGTCAACAACAGAACTTACTTATTTTAGAAGTAAAATAACGAGTGTTGCTTCTTTCACTTGGTCCTTCATGAGTGCGACCAAAGGAGAAACCACAACAACCACAGGCTTTTCATTACGTCCCATCTTCTTAACTTAGCGAACGTCAGAGCCAGCTGATGAGATACACTTTTGCCGAATATCTTTCCGATCGACAAATGCCTTGTTTGCAGTTCTCTGTTTGTCTATTAAAATTAATGCGCTGTCGATTAATTTTAAAAAACAGACGCGACAGCGGAATCTATACATCTCAATTCTCCAGCTGCAGTCATTTTTGAGGGAAACCAGTTAGCGCTCTTTGATAACGTGATGATTACGTCCCTGCAGATCATCTGTCCTTCATCGTATAAAGCCCGCCCAGGCAATCTGATTGGCCCGATCATTTTTTGAATGATCATAATTACTCCTCAATGGATCGAGTCCAGACCGAACTTCCCGACCAAAAAATGTTGTGGGCGGAGTTCGGGCTGGCATCCAGGCTACTTTGTTGTTGTTTGGAGCAAACAAATATCATAATCATAATTTATAACGTGTTTCTGTAAGGATTTTGTTACAGAATGGATTTTAACATGTCCCACTGTCCACTTTGAGACAGGCTGGACATAATTTGAATTTGTGAGTCAGTCCAGAGTTTCTTTACATCTCCACTGCAGAGCCAGGATATTTCAGCCTCAGACATCAAAGCAAATAATGTTGTTCTCCTAATGCAGGCGAAAGAGTGAGTAACACAAATGAAATGAAATCACAGATAATAAATTGATACTGAAATACCAAGAGTGCTGCACACAACTTCAAAGCTTAACCCTGTTTCCTCTCTTTCCCTATTTTCTTTTTATCCGAGGGTCTTTCAATGGTCTGGAGATGAAAGTCCTCTCTTTTTAGTGCATATCTTTTTTTTTTTTTTGTATGTGCGCATCATATTGCATAGGCTATGTTTTAAACATTTGAATGTATAGACTCTGCGGGATGTCAAAGAACCCTTTACAATCATCTTTATCCAAAAGCATTTATTTTTCTTAATTGAAAAGGTGTTTTTATTATTTCTTGACCACATTTGTCAACTGCTGTCTTACCTTTACAGCTTTTTAATAAAGGGAGGTTATTTTTGTATAAAAAAAAAGAACATGGCAAAAAGATTTTCTAAAGCCGTGTTTTATCTTCAATCAGTGTTGTAAATAAGAGGTCAAAGATCATGTTGCTTGTTTCTTCAAAGCTTAGCTGTGCTATTATTCGCAGCACTAACTGACATCATAAACACCTACACTTGCAACAGATGGAGGGCATCCTAACTTCCTGTGCAAAGAGGCTGTGTTAACGAGGTGCCAGGGTGCTAATGTGGTGTGTTCAGATTGTGTGAACCTGTCAGATAATGTGTGTGTGTGTGTGTGTGTGTGTCTAAGCCTGGATGTTATAACTTTGTTTATGCTGCATTTTTAGAGTCTACCTAATGTGCCGACATCAGAGCTGCCTGTGATAGAGATTTGAGTGTGCACATCAACCGCCACTAACAACAGCCATGCTGTTAGAAACCTGGTCTGCCTGCTTTAAAAGTAACTTAAATGCCAGTGGTTGCTGTGGTGGATCCCTGTGTGAAATGTCATATTGGAGCAGCCGCTACAGAGCGACTCTCTCTCTTCCCTCTCCCTCATTCTCCCTCTCTCCTCTTTCACTGGAGCATGGGCTCCAGAGGATGGTTGAAAGCAAGGAAAAAGAGGCAGACTCGCGACTCTGGCAACCTTTTACCGAGGTCTGACCTTTTGGTCAGGGAAAGAGCGTTTGATGGCGGTCTGTGCAGGCATATCCCCCTCCCCCCAACCAAACAACCACTGAAGCATGTTTCCAAAGTAGTGTGAGAGGTGTTTTTTTATTCCATTTATGAGTGTTGAAAGGGAATAGTAGGGACTTTAAGCAACAGCCTCTGGTGGAACGGCAACGGCATTCTGGCGTTCTATTGCGCATGCGCGACATTAACTGCTACTTCTTGACGTTCTACTGTAACCGTCTACTACGGGAGAACAGCTGATTTGCCGTAGTCGTTACTACGTGACAGATTAAGACAGTTAATGTTATGTTTTAGGTTATGTGGCATTGAAATCGTTTCTGTATATCATTAAGTGCTAAAATCAACCCTTCTCTTTCTTTTTAAAACCCCTTTCTTTTTGTACTTTGTCTGATGATTAAATGATTCCCTATGCCGTCCTCTTTACTGTTGCTTAGTGATTTTTGCGCTCTTTAACTACGGCAGTTAACTGTTTATTTCCGGCTGCCGTCGCCGTTCTATCAGCAGCTGTTGCTTAAAGTCCCTAATGAGTAACATGTGGGCCCCTGCATCTATCCCTCATTACACCTGCCTTTTCTTTCTCCGTTTTAAAAGGTAATGGATAGGTCAACCTTAAGCTGATGGGATTCAAACCAGCTATTTCGACCTTCCCTGCACTCTTTTCACATCATCTGACAATGACATATATGAGAGGCCGGTGGTTTAATGACAAGTGTACCTTTTACTCTGTGTTATTTTAAAGTTACATTAAAAGTACTGTAAATGCTGCTGCTGCCATGCCATTAGAGCTGCTCTGACAACAAATGCTTCAAATTAGACATTACTCCCACAAATTGCTCTCATGGCACAATTTTATTCCTTGAAACACAAAGACCATTACCTCATGTTATATCAATAACAGACTGTCTCTGTTAAATGGTGAGTTCACCCAAAAATAAAAATTCTGTCAGTATTTACTCACCCTCATGTTGTTCCAAACCTCTATGTGTTTATTTGTTCTGCTGAACACAAAGGAAGATATTTGGAAGAATGTTTTAATTAAACAGATCTCATTCCCCATTGACTACCATAGTAGGAAAAATACTATGGTAGTCAATGGGGATTGAGATCTGTTTGATTAAAACATTCTTCCAAATATCTTCTTTTATAATACAAGTATTAGAACACGATTGGATAGATGAAAAGGTAATAAGTGAAGTAACAGTTAAGTCTTCCTGGCAGAACTTACATTAAAGCTTTCATTTAGTTACACTATACAAGATAGAAACAAGAAGTATCGGTAACACTTATAATAACTGCACACTATTAATCATTAGTTAAGCATGAGCAAACAGTTAATTCATAATTTATAAAACATTAATAGACATTAATATGCAGTTTATAAATACAGCTATACATGTTTTTTCTTGATTTATACGCATATCTATAATGCGTTTAATGATTGTATTTTCATACTTTGTTAATGATCATTTAATAATTTCTAAATGAAGTATAGCATTATTTACAAACCAGTTGTTTAAGAGTTGTCAGTCATTCATAAGATCACTTAGAAAGTGTAAGTAAATGTAGTAAATACAGGTAGTTATAAACCATTTAGTAGTGGTTAGTTAACTATTTTTGTGAGCTAATCTAAAGTGAGGACTGCTTTGTAAAGCATTTATAAAGACGATTTAAAGACTAATCAATCTTCTAAACAGTAAAATGTAACAAACACAACACAGTGATACAGAACATAGAAACATTTAACAGCCTTTAAAAATGTTTTACAAGGCATGACTAGTCCTCACTTTAGATGAGCTCACGAACATAGTTAACTGACCACTACTAAATGCTTTATAACTACCCAAATGAACCCTTACCATTAATACATGTTAGTAAAGCATTTATTAACACATTAAGTTACCATCACTATATGTCTGAATAATAAGATGTATGAATGTACATTTAAATGGTTTATTAATCATTTACTTACTCGCTCTAAGTAATTGTATGAACCACTGAAAACTCTTAAATAACTGGTTAATAAAAAATGCAATTATTCAATTAGAAATGATAAATTGATCATTAATAATGGATGAAAATACAATTATTAAACAAATTATAGATATGCTTTTAAATCAAGAAGAAAGCATTTATAGCTGTATTTATGAACTGCTTATTATTGTCTATAATGCTTTATGAATGATGAATTAATGGTTTACTCATGCTTAACTAATGATTATTAGCGTGTAGTTATTATAAAGTGTTACCGAAGTATCAAAGTTAGCAGGGCAATATGTATATTATGTCACAACTGTTTAGCCCTTGTTTTTGATTATTCACTCAGTTCAGGTCATTATTTGGTCATGTTACACTGCAGCTTCCTGGATAAACTTACTAAATCACTAAAATAGTAACACTTATCAAAACTATTGTCATGATACAAAAAAAATGTTAGTAATGTCACTACCTTTAGTTAGTTTATCCTTAACAGTCTGTGAACTACTTTGTATCCCATAAACCAGTCCCATCCAAAGCAATTAAATGATCAATTTATTACAGTCTACTGTTTTGAATGATCAGTTATTGCCATATGTTAGTCTTGTCTTGCTTTCCTCTCAGCGTGTCATCTCATTTGAGTGTGTGTTGAAAAGAGAGCGAGAGAGAGAGACACAGACAGAGCAAGCACCCTCAGGCAGGGAGGGATGGTGGTGTGGGGTCACAGCTGGGTACAATGCTGAGGTTTAAATGTCAGCCTGGCAGGGTCTCCCTCTCAGTGCCATTTTGTGGGACATGTCACATGGTAAAGCACTGGCGGGGTCAGAAGCAGAGCAGGTCTGAAGCCCAGTGAGTGGGCGACTACTGTTTCTCACGGCAGGCGTCACTTTGTGAGTCTATCAGCAACACTTTTAGAGACACTGTAAAACCACGGACATTAAAAATACACTGACTTTAGTTGATACAGTGATAGTGTTGTGAATATGTTAGCAGTTGGTGATTTTCACAGATTGCCATTGGGTTATGCAACACATAAATTATTAGTTAAAACTTAAAATATGTGAAAATTAAGCATAGTATGGCTGTACAACATTGAGTTATTTTAATATACAGTATCTGGCATGCTGAGGAGTAGAAACGTATCCAGAAGATTGCTAAGAAAAATCTATGCTGTAGAATAGTGTGCTCTGAAAAGATACTTTCGTTCATCAACACATTTTTATAAACCAAATCAGTGCATTTGTTTTCAAGATCAGCTCTTTATTATACATGTTCTTTTTCTTTTAAACTCTGACATTTTTAAATATAGTGTATGCCAATATCACATTTATTTTTTGTCCTATGTCTGCTTTTTCTGGCGACATGAAAATAGTCATCATAACCTTTCCTTTTTATTGCATGTCTGTCCCATTCATGCTTTTGCATATGATTGGCGCAGTGTTTTTCTCCACAGTATGTCTTTCATCAAGGTTATTCAGTTTAAATGAGGTGCTAATACAAATGCAGATTGTGGAAACACTGCAAAATAATCAAGGCTTTTAAACCCCCCTCAACATGAGCTGATCATTAAAAGTAATGAAGTGATAATGTGCGCTAATCGAATATGTTGCTGATTGTCTGTGGTGTCTGCTCAGCGCGTGCTCTGATATACATATATTTTGATTGATGTTCTTTGAATCTGTCTGCAGTCTCTCGTAACTGTCAAAGTTTTTGTTTCAGTCTAAGAGAGGCAAAAAGAGAACAGCTTTCATGTGAACTTAAGACACTGTTTAGGCCGGTAACACACTGGCTGCGTGGCGTGAGCGTGCTGTTTCTGTTGCGTGTCAGCTGCCTGGCGGCTGCGTCGCATTTTCTTGCACAACAGAAACGAGTCTGACGAGTCTGCTGCTGCTATGTGACATAGAGGGACAGTCTACATTTGTTTTAGTGGTGTGTTGCTTGTGCCTTTACGACAACAATTTCAACCGTTATCACACATCTTCCAAAATCCAAAAAATAGGGAAGTGTTCTGTCTGTTTATTTCAATAACATTTACAAATTTTGTGTAGCTTTAAAGAGCCTATATTTAGCCTAATGGGCAGTCACACAGAAAACACACACATTGTTACAACACATTCTCATCCCAAGGCTTCATATACTGACGCTTTTGCCAATGTGTATACATCCATCGCATATGGCACCCTTTAGCATCAATATAACACGCTTTGGTTATGGATAGGTTTAGGTCTGGGGTAGGGTTAGGGTTAGACCACTAGGAGGCGCCTGCTGGCCCATATAAATCTGCGTCTCATTTTGACCCTAAAGGGTGCCACGTGCGTTGGATGTATACGCATTGGGAAAAGTTTTTTCTTCTTCTTCATGTAATTACATTGTTAAGAGCATAAGAAAAAAAAAAAAGATATTTTTATTCATTATGTTATGCTATGACCTCTGTAGTGGACACCAGGACTTGATTGTTTAAAAAATAAAATGACATGAAATTATATATAGGCAAAAATAATGTCAATATTTGAAAATTGATAATTATTGTTATTTGTTTAAATTACATTTACATTATTGTTTAAATTTATATTTGGTCAAAACCTAGACTTTCAAATATCAAAATGTAGTTTATTAATATGTAGGCATAATCTTGTACAAAATGACATAAACATCATTTCCTATTGTTTTTTGCCTGGAAATTTTTCCAACACGGTCGCGTGTCGCATGAAAAATAGGCGTCGGCAATGTGCAAGTTCTAACCTGTTAACATGGGAGCCGAAATAAAAACGGACACGCCACGCAGCTGAGATGCTTACGCCACGCAGTCAGTGTGTCTCTGGCCTTAGCCTAGCAGTAATTAAGCGTTGAAATTATTGGCACCGAGTCAGGTCTCAGCATTGGCCTGTCAGGAGGAATTGTGAGGGGATGGATCAAAATGGCCATGCTCCATTCTTTGCTCTTGACCATCTCATACTCTTCAGACTCAAGGGGAGAAGGTTATGCATGTGTCCATCTAACTTCCCAAGAAAGTTGCATGTAGATTGATAGACAAGCAACACGTGTTGAGAATAGTCATCAAGCTGTGTCTCAGTCATGTTGTCATGGCAATGACTAGGCCAGGAAAAAAGTTTTCTCCCATTGGTTGTGCTGTAGTAATGAAGATACTAATGAGAATTTATGCGACCACGATATTTTCTTTTTCTTCTCTTCTTTGCATTTCATCTGTGTAATGGCTCTTTCCTTAATGACTGACATCTCTTTAAGTCAGTAACGTGTGCTTTGCAAGTCTTTGGTTGAGGAAGGCAGTGGGTGGGGGAGACAAATGAAATGATTCTCATTTTAGGGGAATCAAGAGCATGAGGCACAGGCAGGCATCAACGTCAACTGTGTGACTTCAGCAGCCATTGATGTGATTGGTGTTTCTCTTGCACCCTTTGCCGAGTTGTTTTTGTGGTGGCACGTATCTGTTCAATCGAAATGTGTATAATGAGTGTTTGCGGTGTAAAGAAAGTGCTTTAAGTTGTAATGGACGCTGTATTTGCAGTGTCAAAACTCTTCAAATGCATAGACCGTAAAATAAATACGTAGACCAATGAGTCCTTTGACTCATCTTTTTGCACAAGGACAATTGAAGCCATGTTGGTCGGCAGGAAAAATGCATAAGTTACCGAATTTTTCCTGCCGTACCGAAAACTGTACCGAAAAAATGCGTACTGAAAACCGAACCGAAAGCCTCGTACCGAACGGTTCAATACGAATACGTGTATCGTTACATTGAAATCCCCTCTCATGACTTCAAAACTAACGTAATACCAGTAATTATCCCTTTGATTGAGGAATTGCCATTTTAGGAATACTGTCCATTTACATTTATTCACATATGCATTCATCATAATGTATATTCACTGCAGGGGACGTACATTTGAAGAATGGTCCAGGCTAACATCTGACAAAGCCATTGATATTTGACATAAAATATCACAGACAAAGCTGTCATTTCCTTTCTACTCTCTCTTAAGGTAGTGTGCATGCTTCTATCCTATAAAATCTAGTTTTAGTGTAGAAAGAAAGTGTTGCAGTCAAGCCACTGTCACATGATGGGGGGATTAAGGTGCGACGACTCAAGTGCAGAAACAATGGGTAAATATTTATTAAGTAAATAAACAAACAAACACAAACTACAAATAAAACTCCCTTGTTGGGTAAAACGAGAACAAAAACAGGCAGGATAAGTGTGGCAGAATGGGATACGGACACATCAGACAATTAACAGGGCTTAGGCCCAGGCAGTTTGCAGACTACGCCACGATGGGACTTACACCCAAAGAATTAAGTTCAATCAGGCACTCAAGTTCGTTGACAGATAGCCAGAGACAGTGGTTCAGTACAAAAATAATATTTTTATTTTTCTTTCACTTTTAAACTCAATGAACACACTCAAGACAGAGGGCAATAGAGCGGAGTCTTACCAGTGGGAAGCTAGTGACTCAAGCAAGGAGCGTCCATGAAAACACCCCATTCACACGTGTCAAAATTTCACTCACACACCATAAGAGAAATGACCACACTTGGTGAACACACAGCCACAGCACACCACGGGACCCGCCACCACAAGGGGCACTGCTCCCACTGGCAGTTCTCAGCACCTGGACAATGAACAGACACGTGGAAGTTAAACAAAACTACGCACACAAACTACATAAACATTGTCTAATAAGTCACCTGTTCTGAAGTCCAAAGTGTTACTAGCTAACAATGTGAACAGGGACTCAATTAAAATAAACAATTAAACATGGACAAACCACAAAAGAAAAATCACACTTAGGCCAATCCTCTTGGAGATCAACAGCAAGAAAAGGCCTCCATACAAGAGTAAGAAATAAAATAAATAAAAACATTAAAGTGATGTCAGTCCATCAACCACTCAAGCACTGATTTCAAAACAGAGACAGGAAGGAAGATCAAACAATGTTAAACAGGCAACGATGTAACACGCTAGCCAGCCACCTGTTAACTTGAGATAATAATAATTGAGTTCAATACTCCTTTGCCGAGTGTGAATAAGGCAGCCGGGTACGACGTAACTTTAAATCCATGAACATGTAATGTGAAGAGTATAAGCAAAGCAGCAGATGTTCAGTATCGATGAAGCAAACTTGCGGCCGCACCCCCGGTTAAACAGCACTCCCTATGATTTTCACAAGCCCTGAGCTCTGTTTGCCGACCACAGGGCGCACGCTCAGCTGGTGAAAGGGCTGCTGCTGCACCAGGGATCTCGCGGCACTTCGGTAGACCGATAACCAGGCATACATCAGGTCGCTGGGCAGGTAAACAGGACGCGTACCGGTAACACCATTTGTCAAAATAAAAGTCCCGGTTTATAAAAGAGGTGTAGCCCTCGCGATTGGCTCAAAATTAACTGCCCAGAACTATTCACAGCTGCAGCAAATTAAGTCACTTAGGGAGACATGAGCCAGACAACAGCATCATCATGCTACAATCTGCCCCGTTTTTTTTTTTTAATCGGCGCCCGACGATTACCCCAAGACACTCACCTTCACTGTAGGACGCTAATAGAGCGAACAGAGAGACCCTTGGTACAAGTCCTCTTGCCATGACGGCTACTCTAGAAACACGAGACATTTGCTACAAGTTCTCTGCCATTACGGCCACACAACACGAAACACGAGAGATACTTGGTACGAGTCCTCTTGCCATGACGGCTACTCTAGAAACACGAGACACTTGCTACAATTTCTTTGCCATTACGGCCACACAACAAGAAACACGAGAGATACTTGGTACAAGTCCTCTTGCCATGACGGCTACTCTAAAAACACGAGACACTCGTTAAAAGTTCTCTGCTTTTACAGCTACTCAACGAGTGATACGCACGTTCTCGGACATGACGGCTAAAACAGGAGAAACAAGTGATACACGAGTTCTCAGACATAACGGCTAAAACGTGAGTAAGGCACTGGTTACAGGTCCCCTACCTTTACGGCTACTCAATGAAAAAGACCAAAGCACGGCCAGGAGCCAGGGTAGGGGCATGGCCTGGGGTCTGACGTAGGCGCTCATTATCAGCTACCATCTAAGCCATCAAGTCCCTCAACTCCTGTAACTCACTCCCCTCGGCCACCCCGTTCCATATTTTGGCAATGCACAATCCAATTGGCAAAAAACAAAAACCAATCCCCACCTTACCTGCCCCGTTATCGGTCCACCAACGAACAGCTGCTGCTTTGCTTGTAAAAGAAAAAACACACACAAAAAAACAAAACAAACAAAAAAAACTAAAAACAAAATTTGAACCAGTCTCTGGCTTTACCCATCAATCCTGCCGACTACGCCAAATGTGGCAGAATGGGATACGGACACATCAGACAATTAACAGGGCTTAGGCCCAGGCAGTTTGCAGACTACGCCACGATGGGACTTACACCCAAAGAATTAAGTTCAATCAGGCACTCAAGTTCGTTGACAGATAGCCAGAGACAGTGGTTCAGTACAAAAATAATATTTTTATTTTTCTTTCACTTTTAAACTCAATGAACACACTCAAGACAGAGGGCAATAGAGCGGAGTCTTACCAGTGGGAAGCTAGTGACTCAAGCAAGGAGCGTCCATGAAAACACCCCATTCACACGTGTCAAAATTTCACTCACACACCATAAGAGAAATGACCACACTTGGTGAACACACAGCCACAGCACACCACGGGACCCGCCACCACAAGGGGCACTGCTCCCACTGGCAGTTCTCAGCACCTGGACAATGAACAGACACGTGGAAGTTAAACAAAACTACGCACACAAACTACATAAACATTGTCTAATAAGTCACCTGTTCTGAAGTCCAAAGTGTTACTAGCTAACAATGTGAACAGGGACTCAATTAAAATAAACAATTAAACATGGACAAACCACAAAAGAAAAATCACACTTAGGCCAATCCTCTTGGAGATCAACAGCAAGAAAAGGCCTCCATACAAGAGTAAGAAATAAAATAAATAAAAACATTAAAGTGATGTCAGTCCATCAACCACTCAAGCACTGATTTCAAAACAGAGACAGGAAGGAAGATCAAACAATGTTAAACAGGCAACGATGTAACACGCTAGCCAGCCACCTGTTAACTTGAGATAATAATAATTGAGTTCAATACTCCTTTGCCGAGTGTGAATAAGGCAGCCGGGTACGACGTAACTTTAAATCCATGAACATGTAATGTGAAGAGTATAAGCAAAGCAGCAGATGTTCAGTATCGATGAAGCAAACTTGCGGCCGCACCCCCGGTTAAACAGCACTCCCTATGATTTTCACAAGCCCTGAGCTCTGTTTGCCGACCACAGGGCGCACGCTCAGCTGGTGAAAGGGCTGCTGCTGCACCAGGGATCTCGCGGCACTTCGGTAGACCGATAACCAGGCAGACATCAGGTCGCTGGGCAGGTAAACAGGACGCGTACCGGTAACACCATTTGTCAAAATAAAAGTCCCGGTTTATAAAAGAGGTGTAGCCCTCGCGATTGGCTCAAAATTAACTGCCCAGAACTATTCACAGCTGCAGCAAATTAAGTCACTTAGGGAGACATGAGCCAGACAACAGCATCATCATGCTACATAAGGAAACACAAGGAGCATGGAAAACTTGGACAACGAACAAGCGCACAGGACTGTAACCAGTGCCAACTGTTTATGTTCCCTCTGCACCTAAAGTTTTATTAATCTTTATATTAATCTTTGCAAATCGTGGGGAAAAAGTTTTTCATGACCATTAGTTGTAACGTTTATCTGTCAATGAACTAACGTATACATCAGTGTATACATCAGTAAACACACAGCGTTTGTATCTCATTACTCTACCCTGCCAGTGCATACAAAGATTGATCAAAGTAACATTACGTTAACCAACCATTCAGAAACGTCCTTAAGCCTTAATTGTCGAACTTTGCGGCCGTCATCTTGTTCTGGTGAACAGTTACTCCATTTCAAACTGATACGGTTGCACAGATGTGTCCTCAGAGACTCCCGCTGTCATTCTCTCTCCAAAACCTTCAACTGTTGTCAAGGCAACACTCCACGTGCATTCACGCCCGCAGAACACGCCCGCAGAGGGGTGGGGTTTATTATTTAAAGGCATATGACACTCAAACAGCTTACTGAAAACAAGAGCTGATTTTGACCAGGTAAAATGGTGTTTTCTTAAAATACTAATGAGAATTTTTAATAAAAGTATATTACAAAGTTTTCATTTAGACCCTAAACATTCATATTAACTTGTACAAAAATGGCATTATATGACCCCTTTAAGCTAGCTAGACATAATATATCAGTTTCAGGGTATGTTTTAGTGTTGGTAACATGTCCCACCATATATACAGTACTTTTATTAATGGTGATGGTGAGGAATGACAGCTGCAACATCTCATAATGTACCTCAAACTGAGTAGTGTTTCATTGGGAAACGTCCTGCTCAAGTCGTCCTTGCAATGAAGGTTCGGTTTGAATAACTAGTTCTTTATCATCAAACTCGCACTCAAATTTATATGGTAAAATCAATGTCATTGTTACGATCTTTACAGTCTGTACAATCGCTGAGCTTTAGGAAGTACAAGGCTCCGGACAGAACGGACGTTCAGATATGGTAATCGTCATGTGGCTTCCGACAGTTGCTGGAAGCTGTTGATCGTAACAGACTGGGCCATCTAGCCAATCAGAGCAGAGCAAGCTAACAGAAAAGAGGTATTTAGAGAGACTTATTCATCCATCAAGTCCTTTGAGAATCGTTGAAAATTGTGGTGATTGTGGTGGCAATGTATATCATGAGAAAATAAAAGTGTTTTTTGAGGAGAGCAACAAAATTAGGAGCCTTTAAAATAGCATAATTGGGGCACAGGATTCATGAAAGAGTATGTGGATAATACAATCTACAAAATAGTGTGTCCTAGCTGTATCCTAATGAAAATCAGGCCATTGCCATAATCAAAAGCCATAATTTAACAGAGACATGCATAACTGATTAAAGGACCTTATCAGAAGTTTCAATTCCTAGATGGATCAGTATACATGACAAGGGCCAAAAAAAAAAATAATAATAATAAATGAACAAATTAAAGCCACAGTACAGGGTTGTGGACCATAACACAAAAATATATATAATGACATGGATTAGGTTTAGTGTACTAGCACAATAAATAGGACTTCTTTGTATTTGTGCAAAAGCACATTCATCCTGCATATAACTTTTCAAATTACCTGCATGACATCTGTTGATCACAATAGTCTAATGTGATGCTAATGTTCTTTTAAAGGATTAGTTCACTTTTGAAAAAACTTTTGCTGATAATTTACTCACCCCCATGTCATCCAAGATGTCCATGTCTTTCTTTCTTCAGTCGAAAAGAAATTAAGGTTTTTGATGAAAACATTCCAGGATTTTTCTCCATATAATGGACTTACATGGGAACCAGGTCCAACCGAGGTCCAAACGACAGTTATAACAGTTACAGATGCAGCTTCAAATGTCTTTAAACGACACCAGACGATGAATAAGGGTCTTATCATGCGAAACGATCGGAGTTACTGAATCTCCCCCACCATGCTTATTGGGCGCAGACCATTTGCTTGGTTGTAAATTGGATTCAGACAAAAGGCCAGACGTGTGAAGTCAAAGGCACACCCTTCTGTGTGCAAGATATTTCTATATTCTTAAAAACCTTTTACTTATTTGGGAATGAGACATTATTACCAGTTACCCTTAGACTTTCAAAATGATATCAAACACTTCTTAATGATTATAACATTCACATTAAAACCATATATATTCTTGTGTGAGTTACATCTGCAAGAGTGTGTGTGTTGTTCAAGCAAGGTCCTTTTGTCTTCAGAAGACACTGGTCAGATTGATTACATCAACCATGTTCCAGTTTTTCAGTCTTACAATGTCATGTGTGAATGAGAGTCCTAATCAGCAGTAATGAGACTGGATACAGGAACAAGGTGGCAGATCTGACACTGATGTATGGATGGTGAGAAATGATGTCTGCGGTGATGGTGTAACAATGGAAGCGGTCTCAGATTCCCTAGTGTACAGACCTGGGATGACCCTAGGTTTTAAGACCCTAGCTTTACATTACCCTGTCATAACATTACCTTCAACTCTTTCTAAGGTTGTTAAATACATGTGGTATTGGTCCTGTAGATACAAGCTCTGCTCCAACACAAGCCCCTAGTTTATTACAGTGCAGCAGATTCAATAGAGATTTTAATGGAGAGATCTTGGGATCTATGAGCTCTTTGCAGATCATTTTAGGATTCATCATCAGGAGATGATTAACCTTTGAGATATCTATTGGTTTGGCTGGCAGTTTCTATGTGAACGTGGACTAAGATTCCAAGATATAGAGATATCAGAGACAAAACACATTATCAATGTTATTTATATGTGCCAGATTTAGCCAATTGATACTTTTGGCAAATAATGCTTTTTAGCTTTGTACAAATGTAAAAAGATTATTGTATATTCTAACCATCATATTGTGAGTGAAATAGCTTTTAAGGGCAATATATTTTTGCGTTATAGCCGCTAACCACTCACATCTCTTGACTTGTCAACAATGACATTGTGGTAATCATTCTTTCTACACTTTTAGACTTTCAGTGATTGCTTTTAACATAACTGCAGGACTTGACACATTCAGTGAAGACATCTCATCTGTTGCAACAAAATGTCAGTTCTGTGAAATACGTTCTGTGAAAAGGACATACCAAACTCTCACAGTCTGGGTCTTTTGAGGTTTGAAAGGCAGTGGTGGAGCTGCAGTCTGTAATTACTGCATCGGACATACTTTTAGTGGCATAAGACACCTTCAGCAATAAGCTTCTCTCCTGATTCTGCTCAAGGGGGTTTCTTTGACCTCAAAAGTAATGCTTTGGTTTAAAGTGGTGTTTATCAATTACAGATTGTGTCTTAAACAAAACATTAAAAGTAGGGCACAAATTAGAGAGTGTGGCACCTTATACTCTGAGCGGGGGCGTTTTAAACCGAAGGGATTTTCATGCTCCAAATACATAATCTGTAAGATTCTTCTTGGGGGACAGATTATGATTTTTGTGTTACTTTCTTTTTTTGTACTATAATGAAGAAATTAAACCTTTTAACCTCACTAATACATTATTTATAGTAACCATATGATTAAGTCACAACTCTTTTTTTCCCCTCTGTGTATATTTAGCTCAGTCATTTAAATAAATTAACCAATAATATTAACACAAAATTGATTATACATTTTTGAGCAGCATTTAAGCAGATTCATCATAACCTTCCATCCAATGTATAAAATGTCTCAAATGCTTAAATGTGCTGCAATTCCATCATTAGGTTTTGTCATATCTATTTTTTTAAAGTGGCTTCAAAGCATGTCCTTTAAAACTCAAGAACTGCTAATAGAGTCCAACATAATAACTATGGCTAAAGGCCCTGAGAGTACAATGTTTCTAATGAAATCCATAACTCTTAAACTTTAAACAGGGAGCCTATCAGAAGTATTGATATGGGCATTAAGGGAATACTTTAATTGTTGGCCCTGGCCTGAGCAGCTCCAAGTAAGGTGGTCTGAACCTTGAGTCAGCATTTTCCACCAGATCAGCAGCAGTGTGGAACAGTAATTGTGCAGCTTAGAGGGTTTTTTATGACTCTGCATAAAGTAGTGAAATTTGTTGAATAGATGTTTTCACAGTGGTACCAGTCAATACCAAGATTTATAAGGATTGTCATTTGTTTCTTCAAGTCATGTGTCCAAATGTATCTTATGTGTATGCTGTGTTAAACAGCAGAAACAGCATCAAAATTTCTTTGGCATCCAACTCTCCATATTCCATGAAGTATTATTCTTAGTAACTGTGTCGCCTCATGGTTTGATTTTCTTCATTGGTTTGCTTTTCAGTGTTATTTTGAAGCAAAGTCAGCTGTGTATGTGTTGTTGGGTTTTGATCATGCTGAGTCCGTATACACAAGATGACAAGCGTAGCATTTACCTTGATCGCTAGCTTGTTCATAGCTTTGAACCGCTTGGCATGGGTCTAGCTCCAGCCTAGATTCAGACAATGAGGGAGCTTATTTTAACAAGCTAATCTACGGAAAAGACTGCAGCGACATGGCCAACACATATCTCTCCCTAAATTAGTCCTTTAAGCCTTATATATGTATGAGACATAGCGAGCCAAATGTTAGCGCTCGCCAATTAGTACAGCAGTGTTCAGTGTGGATTAGAGGCGGGTTGTTTTTTTTCCCCCATCTTCTTCCCTCCACCAAATCTCTTTCATCCATGAAGGGAATGTAGTTAATTCACTCCAAAATGCCCTGAAAATGTCACACAACATCCTGATGTTAGCTCTCAGTGGTGAAGTGAATTCATGTTCTAAACTTGCCAAAAATGCAAAGTGTTAAAATGCTCTGACAGACTGGATATTTATTAACCAAATGCTTGTTTTCTCAGTCTTTCACATAATGCTGAGTCAAATAGTTGATTGATTGGGCAGATTTTTCTTAAGGTGCATTCAAAATTACCATTGTTTGGGTGGATTTTTTTGCACCAAAATTGGTTAATTTAAATAGGAATCTGAAGAATCTAGAAGTATCCCCATCTTCCAGTCATTTCGTCGTCAGTGACTGATACTAGGGGTTATACTTGGTAGCCCACTTTGAGAAAAGGTCAAATAAAATTGTCGAATGGAATTTGCATGGGCCACTCCCCCAGACATACTGTTAGCTGGCATGCATCTACTCATTGAGATTTGTTCTTCAGAGTTGCGACTAGTCTTGGAGGTTGCGACTAGTCAAATTTAATGCTCTGCCATGATGCTTTAAGCTTGACGTCAACTAGTTGCTGATCATAGAATACCCAACAGGACAGGATATCTTTGAAGTCCACTTCTACACTCCGTTTACAACAGTTAAAATGACAAATAAATGCATACTCTAAAATGCATTTTAAACGATTACTGTAAGTTAATCGCCGTTCTAAACGCACATTCATAATCATCCAGTATAGCGCATACATGTATTGTCAACACTGTTCTGTGATTTATAAGTAAAATAGCTAGGAAAACTGAAAAGTTCTTGGTTAGCATATATTTTTTTAGTAACTAAAACCCATAGCTTCACTATTAGTATAGTGAGTCGCTCCCAGATAGAATTAATTCACATGAAATCACTCTCTCACTAATGCATTCATATAAATGTAATCTTTACTGTGCTACTGTGCTTATCTGATTTAGAACTAGCAGTTTTCTGTGAGAACTATAACAACCCAAAGACAAAATAACAAAAAAAATAAAAGCTGTTATCTAGGAGAAATAGCCTTGTGGGCAGTGCTGTGCAGTGATCTGAAAGAGCAAGCTTCCTCTTAAAGAGCAAACACAGACAGAGAGCATCTTTTTAAATATACCTCTCTGCCTGTATGTCTCTGGGTGTGGCCAATATCGCTCATCCTGGGACTCCCACAATCTTTTTCTCATGTGTTTGGGTCACACACACGCTGAGACAGCGTTCATAGATGATTCATGTCCTCACTGAGAGAACATGACCATGGAAAATTTCTGATCACGACTCAGGTGCTCCTGTCACGGTCCTTCTGCAATGCTGCAAGGCTGTGGTGGCTAGCGTTTAGGGCGGTCTGAGTGCAACATTGGGAGCTTTCCTCTGGGTAAATCCCTATGGACCTCCTATTCCTCGACTTGCAAATTGCGCCCGGTGGAGATTTCGGATGAGTTCAGCATTGCGTCAAATGGCGCAGCTGATTTCTCATTTGGTGCTCCAGATGAGGATGAATTATCAAGTTTCATGCTGAGTTGGCAGCCATGCTTGCCAGGGCCACCGCAAACATTGGCCTGGAGTGGAATCCTCCGCCCTGTCCCGAGTGTTCATAGTTGGATGGTTGGTTTCTGGACTCGGAGCCATTCACAGCTGCACTTGACCCCAGTGCCCATCTTTCCAGAAGTCCATGAAGTCCTGGTGAAGTTGTGGATGGCATCTTTTACTGCCCAGTCCCACTTAGTAGGCTCTTCCATTCTCACTACCCTCAAAAGTGAGGCAGCCAAGGTGTTCATGGAGATTCCTGCCCGCAAAATGCCACCACCCGTCCAGGGCCTGTAAGTTTACTTCACTTCTAATGGCGAAAGCTTACAGTTCTGCTGGACAGGCTTCTGCTTTGCATGCCAAGGCCATCCTGCAGGTATATCAGACCAAGACCCTTAATGATTTGCTCTAGGGTAGTTCCGAGTTGGGGATTGATGCAGAAACTGTATTCAGGAACCACAAAGGTCCCGGCGCAGGCTCTCGGCCAGGGGATGTCCACTATGGTGGTCCAGGAGTGGTATCTATGTCCTGCCTCTGCACGGTTTTTCTGCCAATTTCAGGAAACCAAGTACCCACAACCCATCTGCTCATTGCAGAGAGTGTCTGCCTGCAGCTGCCACACCTGCTCTGCAGCAGACCGAGCCTACTGTCCATCCACAACATCAAGCGAGCGCCAAAAGCTTGAATAAGGCTTCTAAGTATCCCTGAGATGGGCAACCTAGAAATGAGAGATGCTGCTCTTTCCCAGGAGGTGGTGAATGCACTGCTCCTTCCCCTATTGGAGGGCCTGGTGGAGAATTTGTTGTTTTCTTTTTTTCTTTTTGTTCTACCCCAGCCAAGATAAAGAAGGGTTTCTACTGCCGTTACTTAGTCGTGCCAAAGACAGGTGCTGGGTTATGACCAATCTTAGACCTGTAAATTTTGATTCAACTCCCGTTCAAGATGTTAACGCAGACATGGCTTCGCCAATAAGATTAGTTTGCGGTGATAGACATGATGTGAACTTCCATGTCTTGATTTTGCCTCAACAGTGTTTCTTCAGTTTGCTTTCAAGGGTCAGGCATACCAGTACAAGGTCAATCCTGTCAGGCTGTCCCTCCCACCTCAAAAGTTGCAGAGGCTGCCTTTGCCCAATTAAAGGAAGTTGAGTTTTGCATCTCAACTATCTCAACGACTGGCTGATCCTAGCTTACTCTCAAGATGTGTCTACTACGTGCCCTGCATGTTAACTTAAACTCATGTTTTCCGCCAGTCACTGTACTTATAGAAGTTCCTCCTTCTTCTGGTAGGACCTACTGCATAGACTTCTTTACATGTGTGGTACTTCCTGGTGGGTAAGTCCATGATGCATTCTCCACGTGTTAACCTCCCTTCAGACAGAATGTGATTTCCGTAATGTTCCTTTTCCACATGGAAAAAGGAACGCTTCCCCGGTGCTTTTTTTTTTGTCCGCACAATTGTGAATTAAAAAAAAAAGAGAGAAAAAAGGTCAGAAGACCTGCTGAAGCATCCTTTTCCCATGGTAAGTACTGTCTTCTTTGCCCCTGCATGCTACGAAGGACCACGAAAACCTCATGTTTTAGGATAACACGGTTTAGCTGTTGTGACATTTTCCCTGGGGGACCCCGAGAGTCAGTCATCAACACCACATAAAAGTGACTGACAGAGGAATATCTCAGTTATTATTGCAAACTCTGTTCCCTGATAAAGGGAATGAGATGTGGTGTCCTTCCTGCCACAGAACTGAACTTCCCACTGAAATGGCCGGGACACTGTCTTGGCTTTTCAGCACAAACATTAATGAGTGGATGCAAGCCAGCTCCTTTTATATGTCCGGGGGAGTGACAATAATCGATTTGAAATGCTAAGAATCTAATTAAGGTATTCAATAGTGATTCAGTGCTTTAAAATAAATAAACATTAAATGACTACATGCACTAATTCGTGGAGACATTGTGCGTCGTCATTCGTGCCCTCACAGCTTCGTGCTGCGGTCTTTACTGCCTTTCACTGGATTGCGGTCATGCTCCGTCCATAGCTCTCATTGACACATTTTTGAGCAGTCCATATTTGAGCTCTCTCTTGGACGGCCACTGCTCTTCAGATGAGTAGATGACAGCTCTTTATCAAGACAGCAATTGTCAAACCACCCAAGCCATTGATAAAGCTGCCAATTCATGCGGTGTCACTACTGATAAAATAAAATGCTTTCATTGCATGGAAAAGTCACCATCTTTGGGGCGGCAGTGGCTCAGTGGTTCATGTGGGTTGTCTACGAACCGAAAGGTTGGTGGTTCAATCCTCGGTTCCACCTGACCAAGTGTCGAGGTGTCCATGAGCAAGACACCTAACCCCAGCTGCTCCCGACGAGCTGGATGGCGCCTTGCATGGCTGACACCGCCGTCGGTGTGTGAATGAGTGTATGAATGGGTGAATGTGAGGCAAATGTAAAGCGCTTTGGTGGCCATTAGGTCTATAAAGGCGCTATATAAATGCAGTCCATTTACCATTTACCATTTTTTCTATATAAAATACCAAAGTTTTACAGAAAATGGGTCATTACCATTTACATTTTCAACCTTTCCTGAACAGTTGAGGTAAAACCCTGCTTATTCAAGGGCACACATTTATTGCATGGATGGAGCAAACACATAATTTATATTGTCTAAAATGCATAGTTCCGGTGAATCATGAATGATAAATTAAATTTATCTTAATAACGTTAAACGGATTGTACAAATGAGACCGCACCTTTGCACTGTCACAGCTAACACTCTTACATGGCAACTTCATACAACTTGGATTGTATGAAAAGCTATAATTTTCATAGCTGTTTCCTATTAAAATGATGGTTAAGTTTACGTTTGGATCGTATGCTTTTAATATGATTTCGCCATCTTGTACAAATTATGACTACTTGTGAGATCAAGTTGGACTAGCCCAACTCCATTAAACAACAGCAAGTTGTCTTTTGTGTACTAATTAAATGCACAAACCTTGGTAATGATAGATATGAAATAATAGGAGTATACAATATGTCCTGTAATTTTTTGCACCTGAGACTAATACTGTAAAGCTGTAACGTATTCAAGCAACATCAAAAATCAATGCTAAATAAATAGTTTGGTCACATTTTAACTATGTAGTGTTAGACATGTTAATGGGTTTGAAAGTTAAATGCATTAAACAAAGAAAAAGTATAAGAAAAGTGTGAATAAACAGTTTTGTCAATTTTCTCCGAATTGACCACCTATGTAGAGCCTACATTGCTCTGTCAAGCATTTACAATTTAGACCAAGGGTTATACTTGAGGAAAGGTACAGACAGATGGCTCAGTCTGTGAGTATGGTTGGAGGCATGGTTTAGGCAGCCCGACTTCATCCTCTATCCAGATGCTTGTTTAACATCACTCTCCCCTTCTGCAATCTGTGATTTAGATTGATCAGAACAGTATTGTTTGTCAGTCACCACAGGACTCTTTACAGCCGCAAGGCGTGCAATGCTGTCTAGCACTGAGTGGCACTGCATCTATGGTTCAGTTACAAGTTAGTGTTAATTTCCTTGTTGAAAAAGGATATTGCATTGTTGAGTGATATTAAATGTCTATAAAGTCATATATCATTAAGGTTTTAAGAAATCAGATATGGCAGTGAGGTTTTTAGTCATCCAGATTTTATTGTCTAAAAAATTACACAAATGGTTGATGGATCAGCGGTTGAAGCTGCAATAATAATTAAATAGGACACAGATCCACCATTCTGGCATGAATTTATCATAGAAACAGACAAAATAGGCACATAGTCATAAAGTGGATGCACAAAAATATATAAATATTATGGAATAAATGTTAGTGTGGTTATCGAGCCATTCTGTGGTTTTGGGCTTGTTTGTTCATGTTGAAGATCATATTTTGTATACAAGTCATTCACTACAGCACGCCCATTCTTACAGAAAGAAAGGAAAATGAAGAGAGGTGAGGTTAAAGGTGGAAGTATGTCTGGCCGTTGCTCACGCTAAGTTGTGTTTATCTGATCTTGAGATTCTGGAATGGGTGAACCACTTTATTTGTTCCTCTCTCATTTCTGCCAACTCCAGCTGTCACGCTGTGGGACAAAGAGGGGTAAGCAGGGGACAACGGAGGGAGTAGTGCAGCTGAAACTAAAGATAAACCGAAGACCCCTTCACAGGCTCGTCATCTGCATTTGACGGGACCCCACCCCCAGTTCCTCCAGCACACACAAATACAGCCACTTACACCTCACGGGCACATGTTGTAGCTCTTATACACACTCTCCCTCCCTGAGTGCTTGCATTGCTCTCTCTCTCTCTCTCTCTCTCTCTCTCTCTCTCTCTCTCTCTCTCTCTCTCTCTCTCTCTCTCTCTCTAACACACACAGAAACAGTCAACCCCCCCCCCTCTCTATTCTCTTCGTTAGACTTGGTAATCCCTCTCTGCTTGCTGCAGCTGTTGCCCTCCTCAAACCCCACAATACAGTCCCCCGAATTTTTTTTTAATAAATAACAAAATAAGTTCCTCTTTTTGCAGCTTTAGTCACTACTTCACCACATGGCCTCCATCTCACTGATCATGAAGTGTTTTCCTTGCCCTATTTTGTCTATCATCAATTGTATTATTTATTTAGCCTATATTTTTAAGCATCATTTTTGTTAAGGTATTATTTTAATACAATTATGTTACAAAATGCGAGGAAATAATTAGATATTTAGTTGAAGAGGGAGGAAACCAGGCATGTTATAGTGTAAATGCTCATGACAAATATTATCTAGTCTTAGTAGGCTATTGTGATCTGCATGTGTGTTGCATTTTATTTTTCATTATTTAATATGCAAGGCGATATTTGAATTGTAATTTATTTATATTATTTGAAGTCAGTCCTAAAACGACGGGTCGATGGACAGTGAAGCGCCCTTCTCTGTCTGGCTCGTACGATGTAGCCTAGTTGGCGGTGGGCGTTGCAACGTTAGTTAGTTTTGATAGCGATAACGGGTTAAAGACGTGGAAGAAAAAATAGGGAAAATCCAAGCGCGTGGAATTCAGCAGGCACAGAAATCCCGAATAGTTTAACAAATGAGTGACAAGCTCTCCGTCCATTCAAGCTGCCCTCTCTACCCCGCGCGCGCTGATTAGCGCCCCGCGAGCTGTAGGCAACATGTGGAGGCATCGCTATAGCAACCAGTGGATGTGACATGTGCTACAGACAGCGACTCGAGTCTCGCTGAATATAAGGAGGGGCTCCGTGAAAAAAACCCGGCTTTTCAGGCGCACATGATCATTCAAAGGACAAGACAACCCACTGCAGCTTCTTATAAGTCTTTAGGAAATTTGTCGGCCGTTTTGGCTCGCCGTTTTCTCCCGCTCCCGTCTTTCTCTTTCAAACTCTTTTATTTATTTATTTATTTATTTATTTTCTCCTCTTCTGTTTAACACTGTAAACAGTGACGGTCTATTGTTGAGGTGGACGCAGAGGTGAAAACTTTTCTTAGCTAGCGGGATTGCGAAAGGAAGCTGCAGTCGCCAAGCCGGACATCTAAGGCGGAATAGGATCTTGAAACGCATCCGTAGCGCGCTGTCAGAAAATGGAACTAGGTAACTATCTATCTGGACTTGCACTTGTCTGTATGTCTGATGCACGTAATGGTCAGGTAAATTACTGTAACGATGCTGTGAACGCGCCATTAAGCGTCACCTAAAACTTATTGCGCATCCGGATGCATCTGGACTGATAATGAGAGTGACTGTTCTGCAAGACTTGCTACATGGCGGGGATAGGCTACATCATGGCACATTTCATCGTTTTTTTCATTTTAAACGCTTCTGCTGATAGAAGCGCGTGCATAGTGTGCGATTTTATGGCCAAGACGGTTTGCAGATGTTATGTAATTGATATTGGTCGTGAGTCGATATAGAGTGGCGGTAAGCGCCGTGCAGGCTACAGTACAAACTGAAGCAACATTCTGTTAATTTTTTTAGAGGGAGGAATCAGTGTTTAGCTAGTCGTTTTGTGGGAAATCGATCGCATTGAAAGCGGTGTGTTCATGGGTCTTCGCAAGTTGCATGACTCGGAGCCTAAATTAAATCATAATAAGAAAGATGCGTTAGGTAGATGGGTTGATAAATAAAGAAGAAAAACTTCTCTCACAATTTGGGATTATTTACAAGGACTAGTCATTATTTTATTTAGCCTATCTCTGATCATTATATTTTTAATAAATGTTCCATAAACGTGCTAAAGAACGAAATGTGGGGCAATACTGTTTAATAGGCTACTTTAATGACAGATTGCAGTGCTCATAGATTCATTGTAGCTATAAGTATTCAGCTTTAATGTCTGACGTGTTTAATGTTACCTAAATATTTTTAACACTGGCAATGTCTAATCTCTAATTGACATGGAAAGTTATAAGTGAAATGGTCAGTGAAATGTAGGCTAACATATTTTTAAAGTCAAATGCATTATATATTCCCTTATATATACCAATTCATTTTGGATTATTTTTCCACTATTCCACAACATGGGAACGCAATTTAGGCGATCTTCTTATAAATAGTCAAACGGAAATATTTTTCTTACTTAATACAAATTATGGTCTTGTTTTTTTAGAGTCAATATAAAAAAATATAGAGAGAGGTAATAGAACTTGTATTACAAGTACAATGACTGTAAAACTGCTTTTCATTTGTCCGATATCGTGTGCATGATGTTTATGTTATTTTTAAAATAGATTTATTTTCAACATATTTTAAAGATATAGAGCTGGGATTGGAGTGGATAAATGTTTTTAAGGTTGAGTGATTATTGTGTGTAAAAGTGAAAGGATATCTGGGCGGCCCTTGTCTCAACCTTTCACCCGTCACAGTCTCCTCCACCCAACCCTTTCCTCAATGATTTAAATCAGCCAGAGCATCCCAAATCCATCTCCATTTTATCCATCCTCAAAAATACATATCCTTCTATTTATCTTTGAGAGCAAAAAAAAACTAAAATAAAAAACATACAATTGTTTAAAAAAAAAATAACATTTCTGTAGATGAAATTTGTCTGGCCGTACATTGGGCAGTGGTCTTTGTGTTAGGTGTTCATTTTTATTTATTTTTTATTAGAACAGTTGGGATTCAAGTGTTATTTTGTATTGACAATGATTCACTGCTTTACAAATGTTGTTATTTTATCACTCAATATACACATTAAGACAAACATTTTGTCAGTTTGTTAAAGTTTCTGTCAAGAGATCGATTAGCTGAATCTGTGGATAAGCAATATCCGATGACCCTGGAAACACACCCATTAATTCAGGAACACATTTCATCCAGTAACATTTTTCTTATTTTTGCTTTTTTTTTTTTTTTTTTTATGTGATTTATGTTTAACTATATTATATTATATTATATATTATATCACATAAACTCTAACAGTTTTTCTCATATATCTTATTTAGATTGAAACATTTGAAGTTAATTTCTATTTTTATTATATATATTTAAATGAAACATATTTTCACTGGAACCAATTTATGTAGAGACTTATATGCCCAAAATTCCTTGTTTTTAGTTCAGAGGAGGTACTTTTTTTTAAGAGAAAGCTTGATTTTAACCTGTCTGTCTGTTTTTCAGTAGACTGAATCATAAATTTGCAAGTCCAATTTTATTCCCTACAGAAGAACAAAACCATAAAAGCATAAAGGATTCTGTCTCTCCCTCCCTTTCTTTTCCCCCCTGTCTCTTTTCCTCGTTTTATTTTTTTTTCTCTGCTTTTACGCAAAAGTGCATCTTTGCAGGTTTTCTATTATGAGACCAGATTTGTTGCAGGAAGAAAAAATTTGACATTATTTTAGTTGAAATATTCTGCAGATTTTTCTTCAAAAGAGATTTCCACATTACAACATGCTTTGCATTTTTTCTGTCCTCATAATAAGAGAAGTTATGTCGTAGACAGGTTATTATTTTTCTAATAATTCCGCAATGACATTGATTTTTTTCTATTAATTTTTGTTTTCAGTCATATTGATTAATTGTATGTACCAACATAATATATTTATATTATGTATATGTATAATATTAATATATATATATATATATATATATATATATATATATATATATATATATATAGGCAGGTGTGTGTGTACTGCATAAATATGCTTTAGGATTCATTTTGGTAGTCATCATAAATTTCATATACACTGTAACTTGCATTTAATTACCTCAGGACAACATTTTTCTTTTTTCTTTAATATCTTCTCCTATTTTTGATCCATTTTCCAGTCCCTTGCTCAACTGCCTAATGCATGTATTCTATTTAGTTATAATTAATTGTGGACATTATTTAGCCAAGCACAATTTTCTTTTCAGAGTCAGCTTTTCATGTTAGAGATCTTTTCATGTAATTCGATTGAGAGCGCTAAGCCTATAGAGGGATGGAGGGAAGTAGAGAGGGGGGTTTCTATTCCAGCTGAATGCACCCTCCTCTCTACACACTCTCCATGCAACGTTTGATGGGTGGAAAGCAAACCATTTCTGCACCAACAAAAGCTCACAATCACAAAAAGTAGAAACTAATCCTTGGAAACTACTAAACCTCACATTTAGGTGCTAATATTTTCTGCAGTGTGTAGCCAGTGTATGGGAGATTTCAGTATGTGATTAAATGAGTAGCTTAGAACTTGATTTAAATATTTTGTGCTTCATGAATTTGCATCAAGGTGTAGTAGTCCTAAATGTTTTAATGCTTTAAGAAAACACAATACATCAATAACAAATATGAAGTAGTTTATCAGAATTCAGGAAACAGAAAATAGTCGTTGTTTCTAAAATACTGATCAGAAAATCAGTCATGGGATTGCAGCTCACATGGCTCATAGTTTTATGATCAGTCAGTTGGTATGATAGCACTGAATGCGAATAGAGGCAGATTAAAAAAACTCTAAACCCCATTCTAAAGGCCTCAGTCTATTCAGCCTCACAAGGCATTTGGAAACAATACGCCGCCAATCCCCCAGCAGCTTAGCCCCGGCTGTCAGCCCTCCCCCCGAGGGGCTAACAAGCCTGACAACCCCCTCTACAGTGGAACGTTAGCGGGGCTCGGACCTTTTAGGTACTCCCCCTCAGCTTAGCCCCTTTTCCATTTTATTAACTTGGAGGTCTGAGCCAATTCCCCCATCCTGACCAAACCCAAGACTTGGAGGCTAATTAGCAACAAGCTGGTACAGTGAGGACCGACCCTAATTGCTCTGTGGTGGTATGCTTTAACTTGCCAAAGCAAGAGTGGAGCAGGCCTTCACTTCCCAAGTGTGGGCTTGAGGTGTTTGTACGTCAATGTGTACAACAAGTAATAATTAAAAGCAGTAAGTGTCTTGCCACACTAATTTGATATCAAAACACCATTGGACACTCTTATCCTGTGTGACCAGTTGAGAGTAGAGTATTAAAATAAAGAGTAGCATTCTGAAATATCATTGCGATTCAAAGTTAAGTTTTCTATTTGAATACGTTTTAAAATGTCATTTATTCCTGTAGTTTTCAGTGTCACACGATCATTCAGAAATCATTCTAAATGCTGATTTGATGCTCTTATCTTTATTGCTGAAAACAGTTGCACTGCTTATTAATATTTCAATCCACGATTTGCATCAACGTTTCTCTCTCTTGTCTGTTCTAATTTCAGAGGGGCAAACTGAACCACATCCCCCTGGTCAAACACAGTCGAGTGGAGCCAGGCAACTTTTTGATTCTGGTGGTGGTCTCCTTGGTTTTTATTGTCATGGTGTTGGCGATGTCAGGGACTCTGAACTGCTTGCGCCACCGCTCCCACCATAAACTGAAGGAGAAGCTCACTGGTTTGGGAAATGACACAGGCCACGATGCCACGGCAGCCTATCAGGTAGGAGCAGGCCAATTATTTCAGCCAATCATGTTTTCTCTGACATCCATCAGTACATATTAACATGAATAAGCATTCCTGTTTTTAAAAGAAACTACGCAAGTTGTCCTCGACCAAGGTTATTATTTCCACATCCAATCCAACAAACCAACCCTTCCAGAGTAACACTGTCCATATTTGCGATCATCACCAGGTGTAATGAAGGTTTTGAATTGTTACGAAATTATTGTAGCTCATTAACAAAAAGACAATGGAGTTCATTTAAAGCTTTTTTCCTTAATTGTGACCCATTGGAGCAGGCGCAGATGTTCTTGCACGACAGCGGTGTTTAATATGAATCCTAATTGAGGCAGAGCCCTTTTTAGCAGAGGGAAATGAGTTTGTTGTCTGACCTTTCTTTCACGGCTCCTGGAGGGAGGGCTTGCGGTGAAGGCTTATTGATTTTGTGTTGGGCTCAGCTGTACTCAATGAGACTGGATCGCAGGGTGCAAGCGCTTGGCTTCCTCCCCCGCCTTCAATATTTAATAAACCTCTCACACTTTGTCGAGAAGTCCCTTCCATAAACGTTGGCCCTATCAGTGAGGCAAAATAACCTGTTATTCTCAATATTATCATGATGCAGTGTCATACATTATGTTCTGTGACACCCTTGCTTTGTTTTCATATCAGCTTTTAATGACTTTGTATTGAGTGCTTTCAGCCTCATAGATCTGCGTTTTTTTTTTTTTTTTTTTTAAGTGAATAAGATTAAAGGCGTAGACACGGCTCGTACTGTGTAGTTGTAAGGGATTTCCCAACTGCTGTAGCTGGATTGAATGCAGTCTTGTGCACAGGGACTCTTACAGTGAAACATGCAATTAGAATCAGTTCTGCCGCAATGATTCTGGAGCAGATCAAAGCACACACACACACACCACCATCACCACTGCCACCCACCTACTCTCACACACACTTTCCTTCATCAAACACTTGCATATTCACAATTGCTTGTTCTTCCTGTTAATAACTTATTATTCAATAAGTTTCTTGTTCTTAAAACGTTAATCTGAATCTTGCTTATACCATTATTGCCAAAATGTGGAAAAGGTCAAAGTGTTATGAGATCAAGTGTAGTTTTCAGTGCTTTCGGTGTTCTTTAAATACAGTTCATGGTCCTCTTTATATCCCTCACATTCTAACGATATTTGTAAAAATTCAATATCTTACATGTAATACTTACATTAAAGTACGTTTTGTTACCATGCACTCTTTATAAAAGATTTACATTTTGTTCATTTTATTTTGTCGACATTAAAAGGTTGTTGTTGCTTACATTAACAGCTTTTTTTTTTTTTACTTTAAGAATAGTGATCAAAGAATTAGACAATAAAGGATCACATTTTTTTTTTGATTGAGTTATAAGACTGGGAGGGGGGGGGCACTTTAGATAAATATGGTTGCTAAATTATTAAATGCAAATGTAATTAATTGGGCTTGGTTGATTGATTGACCGAAGAAAATGTATGCATTGATTTGTGCTGTCTGAAATGAGCATGATTTATCAGGAAGTGTTTTTTTTTTTCCAGTTTTTCATTTTGAGTGAGATTGACTCATGGTAGACATGATCAGACCAGATATTACTTTTAAGGGTGAACTCCATCCTCTAGTCTGTGGCTCATTTTAGAGCTTTGTGGCCTCTGTTTAGCCCCCACCACCTTCCATCCTGGTTTCTCTCACTGGGGAGCTCCATTAGTGAGACACACTAAACTTCCACCTCCAACCCCCACACTCCCTCACCGACCCTCCTGTCAGCCTCACTCTGCTGTCTATCTTTTTATATGTATCTGGGTGCTTTTTTAACTGTTGGTCATTTGACGGGGTCATACTGTTGCCACTGCTTCAGAAAGTAATTGTCTGTGTCTGTTTAACCTTTGAGTAAATAAAATGCAAAAGCAAGGGGCTTTACTCAATAAAATTAGAGCTTTTGAATGCTTTTAAAATTGCTTTATAATGTTACAAAATGCTGTTGTTTTATACAAAACCTAAATGGTAATTGCCTGAAAAATGCCTGAACGCTTTCTTGTAAATTGTTTTAAACATTGTAAGGTGCTTGTAGTCAAAATAGTTTTTTTTTAACGGTGTTGAAAACTATGTAAGTCATTTCAATAACTTCCGTCCCCTTCCCGTTTTAAAATCCCTCCCCCTAAAGATCCATTCTGATTTCAACTTAGACAAATTCATGCAATGACTGACAGACAGAGAGTTCAGAAGTCTTCTGATTGACTAAACAATAGCATCCCACTACCAAATTCATTATTTCTATTAACAGATATCTCTCCTATTTCAGTGAAATCTGTCAGGTAGGACAGACATTTTCTGAATGCTGTTCCATAAATAATTGCTTGCACCAATTATATGTTGAGCTTAGAAGGGATATAATGACACATGATGTGAGAGAGCTTTTACATCGAAGCATTCATCTGATATCCTCGTAGAGTCACTGATCCTTTGGAAGGTGGTTTGGAAAATCTGCTTCTTTGTTTGATTTCAATGAAGTGACAAATGCTAGTTAATAGCTTGGAGTTATAATTCCACAATGACGTGAGTGACTGATATGTAGCTGTTAAGGGGAAAGGGAAGACCTGTGTATATAGAAGTGTTTGCTGGTTGGTTGACAAATACAGTAGCTTTATCCTAAGACAGAGAGAGCACGCTGGATTTTCAATTCAGTTTTACTGGTTTTGTAAATAGATTGTTGCTTTTGATGGCTTTTGTATGCTAATTTGTTGCTTTTGATGGCTTTTTATGAACAATTTGCCAACACTACTCCAACTATATATTTTCAAGGTATGACTTGTCATAAACTGTCATATTGTATGCAAATCTTATGCAAGATTATGGTTTATATATATAAACCTTATCAGTGAACCTTGTGTTTAAAAATGTAATAATAGTAATTATTTGCTCCATTGGTGAGTTTATGCAGCTGATAGATTTCATCTTGTAGAGCAGGCAGTGACATAATATTGTTGGCTGTATCCTGAACCCACTCTGGGATGCAAAGTGGAGATAAATGAAATATGAGTCCTGATGCAGAATACATACATACAGATATACTTTTTATATATATATATGTATAATCATTATAAAATTCTAAGCTTAGTAACCAGTGCTTTGATGCTGTATTTTGTGTGATTGTTCATTTTACTCTTTAGAAGCGCTTTATGAGTTGCCCCAGATAATGTCTCCACAGATAAGACTAATTTTTGTCCACTTTCTCGATAGGATCTATGTCGCCAACGCATGGCGGTGCAGACATCAGAGCGTGGAGAGCGATCAGAAGTGTTCCACCCATCGCACACGTCACGCATTAACAGCGTGTCCTCACAGTTCAGTGACGGAGCGATGCAGAGTCCCTCCGCCCGCAGCAGCACATCCTCCTGGAGTGAAGAGCCCACCCAAACCAACATGGACATCTCCACTGGACACATGATATTGGTAAACAGTTTAATATATGCACATCAAAACAGGACACAGTCATTTAAAGATAATACTGTATCTTGTACTCTTCACGCTCTTCATACAGAGCCTGTGTCATTGCAGTCATAGGCACGATGAGCATAAATACTTTTTCCTTCACCTTTGTCTCACATCATTCTCATATGTTATACTTGTGGGTTTGTTTTGGCTCTGAAAAGAACTACAGGGCCCCATGGTCTCTGGCTTTTCTGACACAATGGATTGTTTTAATTTCGTCCCAACTTTTGTTTTATTCATCTCAGCACAGCTTCGACAGGAAAGACTGATAGGTGCCTGGTAGCGTTGTGTTCATTACCGAGCAGAGAATCTATCATACATCCAACAGTGGAGCAAAAGACAGCCACTGAGTTGATTGATTTAGCGTATTGTGTTTTTCTGTAATGGATGGCCCTTATTGAGATGAATTTTTTTTTCAACAGCTAATACAAATATGTGCCTTGTTTGGAAGAGATGCATTTGCTAAAGTGTGCACCTACAAAGCTATTGGTAATTATTTAATTTATTTAGCTGGTTTAAAGCAACTTGGACCATGTACTTTTAGATAATTATACAGTATATAAGTCTTTGAGATTTTTATTTTTTTTATTTAATACAACCCTAGAAACTATTTATGCAGTCACACTGCCAATATGGTGTATAAGTGCACATTGCACTCTAAACAGTGAAAAAATGCTTTAAAATGCTATGGTCGACTGATATATCGAAGATATTTTGCATTTTTTAATTATCGCCATCAGCCAATGCATTTTTCTTTTTGGCATTTAAGTGAAATGTGTCTTTTATTTTGACAGCGCAATAACTTGAATTTGACAGTGCAGAGAACACCCACACCTGAGCACAGACACGTGTTAACTCCCATCCTAGGTCTTCGTTTGTTTCGTTAGTAATACATTATTAGACAGAAATGTAAAAAAAGTAAATGGAATATGAAAAAAGTCTTTAAATAGCTAATAAAAAATATATTAAGTGATTACTCCCTTTTTAGTAATGTTAAATATTTCTTTATTTGTAAAAAGAGACAAAAAAACAATCAGAATCAAGAAGTTCCTATTTAAAGTCAATCAATTTATTTTACATGTTCAAAGTTCAAATTATTTTTTCAGATTAATATATTTTCATATGCAGTTTTAATTTAATAAATATTATGTAAAATAAACACATATTTAACTGTCAGATGTTATTTACTATCTGTATTTAATTAAATAGTATGATTATATATCAGCTTTATATTCAATATCCATGAAAAAAATCCATATTGGTTGATGTGCTACAGAAGATCTCAAAATCACACTCTGACTGCAATACCAGCTACTGCAATGTATCCGAGTTTACTGCTTGTACACTATCCATCTCTCAATGGATGCAATCAAAGATGGGTTATGAAATAATAACTATTCTGATAGCGTAATCTCTCAGTATGTCAGGTTGCTGTAAGGCATCTTTTTCATCCCTCCTCAGGTAGGACCAAAACAATAGAATGCATTATCCACAGCCCAGCTTTATATGGTGCTGTTGAGCATTATAATGGCCCCTGTTCTGGTATCATATTTTGACTGACAATCCTACTGCTTTGTTTTTTTGGGTTTTTTTTTTTGGTTTTGGTTTAATATATGCTGTGTATTTGGTTTCCATGTTTATTTTTAACTGCTTTTTGTCCTTTAAAGACCTTGCACGGTCTTTTACATAGTTTTCATCACATGAAAAGCCATTAATACATTTAAATACATTATTACAGATGTTGTTTCTGTACATAAAATGGGTACATGTTTTTGTACCCATACAATGTGAGGCTCAAATCATATTTAATGACACATCATTGCTTTAAGAGTCTGAGATCTTGCCCAGATATCTGACCAATTATAGCTGCTGCAAGATCATGAAGAACTAATTCAGAACCTCGGACAGCGCCAGAGTTCACTGCTGTTGCTCCACTGCACTTTGTATTTATTATTCATTCTTGAAACATGCACATAATGAAAGATGATGGGAGAGAGATACACAAGTTTTTTCTGTTTTTTTTTTTTGTTTTTTTTTTTGGAGGAAGAGCAACAATTATTTGTTGTGTTTGTTTGTGTGTGTGTGTTTGTGTTTATGTGTGTGTGAATTTGAAAGCTAGTAATAACCTGCAGTATTTATTTATTGACATTCCTTACAGAAGATATGGACTATTCTGTGTGAAAGGATAGAAAATGGTCAGCTGTCTGTCAGGGAGAAGTACCTCAGTGACTAAATGGTTGGCTAGTTGCCAATTCCCTCTGTCTCTGATTAAATCATGCATCATCTTGCTAATAGAGGTGGTATTAGAGAAGGCAAATAGAGAGAGTTACTGTTTCATACGGTCACAGAAACACGCACACATAGGGCAGATGCTCCATCAACCATCTGTGACATAAGAAAAACTAAGGGGGAAAAATGAAAACCTTTTGTCTAGAAGGTCAGATGTACAGTATGTTCGAGAAGAGCAAATTGTCCTCATAACAGCCATATGTGGCCACAAACAGTTGGCGTTCATCCACTCATGGCACTCAGGCAGAACTGGAGAAGTAAACTGATTGCTGGGTAATTTGTTTCTCTTGTGATATATAGCTTGAAGGATGAGAACATTTTCATGGTTTATGCTGGTAATATGTCAGTGGTTTTGTGGAAATGCGCTTTGCTTTTAGATACTAATTGAGATCATGACTTAGAATGTTTATTGTGTGTGGGATTTTTAATCATTTATTTAATTATTTCCATGTATACGCTACTTTTCAAAAGTTTGTGGTCAGTAAGATTTAAAATTGTTGAAATAATACATTAAATGATGCTTTAAAGGGGTCATGAATTGAGAAATAACATTTTCCTTGATCTTTTGATGTATTAGAGGTCATTTTACAAAAGAAATATCCTAGATCAAAACTTATCTAGATACTTATTCTGGATCTCGTTAGTCCAGAAACACTCCACTCTGGAGGGTGGTTTCACTTTTTTTGCGTTTTTAAGCCTCAAAAACGGCGTCGGCGTGTAAAAGAAAGGCACATCTGATAAAATATTTTTACGTTTTCACCCGCGAGCGTTCTCGTGTTAACAGGGCCTAAGAAAGTGCCTGGTTTTCCCCATACTGCCTTTGCGCAGCGCGATTTTATTCACACTGCTAGGCAGTCCAGATTTTCGCCTTAGCGAGGGGACCAATCACAGAACGGGGAGGGAGCAGAAAGACGATGATGTGGCATCTACGTGATACACCGAAGCAGTTTGTTTATACCTATGGATCAAACATGGCAGCAGACGCGAAGTTACCTTTCGATTCAGCCTTAGATAATTGTACAGAGTTTAGAGTAGTTTAGAGTTTAGAACGCAAATAAATCTCTGACCCATCGTCTTCTTCCTCATCTAATTTCTGTCGCTCTACATATGTCATCTAGTATAACTGAAACGATTTGCTATGAGCTACGTAGAATTGAGACCATGTCTCAATGTCAATGGGACGTGGTCTGAAGTTCGCGAGTCTAGTTCTACACCGGCTTTTCAGAGAAACTGAAAATAAAATATGATGCAGTGCTGACTACTTTGGATCCTACAGTAATGTCGCAATACACAAGCCTGAGTGTCACTATTACTACAACAGTGCGACAACATCAGTGCGACAAACAATGGTTCATTAATATGTTTATATGAAACACTGTCATCCACTGTCATCCTTTGTCAATTCTAACCGTGGTAACTTAAAATGTATTTACCACAAACAACCAAGACTTATCGTCTTATCGAGAAACATCGTTTGGCAAGAATTTTTCGAAACAAAACATGTGTAACGGAGGGTATGTTGAACATTATTTTAATATGCAAAACTGTGATCCAATCATAACACTGGGCGTTTACGTGACATGCCTATCAAAACTGAGTGATTGAAAGAGAGGGTCAAAATAGGATAGAAAATAGCTGAAAATTAGGATGTTTTTTGATGTAAAAATATTGATAACATTAGCATTAAGTGGACTTCAGAGAACATTAGAAAATAAAAAGAATGTTCATGACTTCTTTATATGTGAAATAAATGCTATGTTTTTGATCTTTTATAAATCATCAACGAATCTATCACAAACATATTGAGGCACAACTGTTTTCAACATTAATAATAAAAAGAAATGTTTCTTGAGCACAAAAGCATTAGAATGATTTCTGAAAGATCACGTGACTGGAATAATAAATGCAGAAATTTCAGCTTTGCCATCAAAGGAATTAATTGTTTTTACTGTATTTTTGATCAAATAAAAGCAGCCTAGGCAAGCATAAGAGTCTTTTCACAAAAAAAAAAAAAAACTTGCAAATCGTATGTATGTTATGGACAATCATATTTAAAATGATAATACTTAAATTATAATACTTTAAAATGATGACAATGGTTTTTATGTCCTTAGACAAAAGAAAAGCCTTCTGACACTTAGACTTTCTTGGGCACTGGCCACATTTTTCTCCTCTTTGAGTTAATCTTATTACAGTGGCATTTAATCAAAGTCTTTTCTCCTTCACCAAATCATGAATTCCATATGAACCATAATGTCTTCTATTAAGCGACTTGTCACACGGTTTATCATCTCTTAAAACAAGGTCTCTCTCTCTCTCACACACACACACACACACACACAAGCCCATTGTTCAGAGGAGTGCAATATTCAAACAAGAAATAAAATCTATGAGAATGTTGATATAGCCATGATATTGGTATACGTAAAGACATTGAAGTTCTATGAAGTCCATTTAAAAAATATATTTTAAATGCCACTTTTGGCATGCAGAAACATTTCTGCTTGTGTCGAAGCCCTGTGAAATTATGGATTGCTGTCTGTGTGCGGGGCCAAGAGGATTCTTGACATTAGGTTATGAGTGTGTCATTTGTTTTCACAAAATAAACAAACATTCACATGCCCACATGCACAAGGTAAACTCCTTCTGGTTGGTTAACAATAGGCGGCCAGAAATAAGCAGCCAAAAAACAAGACACCAACCTCACGCTCTTACACTCTGGCCAGAGACACAGTCCTCTGAGCTCTCTGTCTCTCTCTCTCACTCTCTCTCTCTCTCTCCCCCCTTTGTCTCAGTTGAATTCAATTTGGGCTTCTTGGGAAGGCGGCTTAAGCACAGACAATCTTATCAGCATTTGTGCAAGCAGTGAAAAGGAGTGATTGAAGCAGGCTGAAGAGGCACTGGCGTGCCCAGGCCTTTCAGGAGTCTTAATTGCATGTGTGATTGTCAGGACAAGCCCCCTCCCTGCAACCCCCTTTCTGTACCTCTCTCTCTCTCTCTCTCTCCTCCTTTGTGGTGCATGTTTAGGATTACTGTCTACGATTCCCGTGCTGAGCGGTTTTGAGCTCTTGCCTGTCTGAAGGTGGATAGGTGAGTGATTGTATTGTTGGGAAGAAAGAAAGCACAGAAAGCGATAGGTTGGCCTTGGAGGTAAAGCTGGATTATAACAGACGAATGAAAACTTGCTACGGAGATTTTTTACTTGCCGGATTTAGGGGAGGGAAGGAGACTTATTTCAAAACGTTTACACAGGAAGGCAAATGCGACATGAAACGCATAAGCACAAGAAATATGGTTCGTGTTCTTGTTTGCATTGTATAAACGACAAACGTAACCCTGAATTGAACCGGAATCCTCAGATTTATACGCTCGTCTGTTTATATTGTCTGAGCTGGTACGCTTATTGTTTTTTTATTGATTCGTGCGTGTTACAGGCCATATCACCATCAGTACCCTGTGAGCAACTTTTATGTCTGACTTTCTCCTGTGTGTCTTGTGCAGTCGTATATGGAAGATCACCTGCAGAAGAAGGATCGTTTGGATAAGGAGTGGGAGGCTCTCTGTAGTTACCAGGCTGAGCCTGCAGCATGTGCAGTGGGTCAGGAGGAACAGAACGTCCAGCGCAACCGCCCACACGGCGTCCTTGTGTGTGAGTGCTTTGCAAATTGTATCAGCCTCGAGTCAATGTATATTTGTTTTCTTGTGCACTGTCACAGGCTATTGCGTTCTGTTTTGATCAATTAAGAAAGTCAGTGGGCTCTTTTAATCATACTCTTTTTTCATTCTCTTTACTGAAGAAATAAGCACCTGGTTAAGAAAAATGTCTTATATGTTATAAAGACATATCACCACCTGTCTCTCTGTCTGTCTTCCTGAATACTGTAGATGATCACTCCAGAGTCATCCTGAAGCCAGAGAATAACCAATCCAGATCTGATTACATCAACGCGAGTCCCATTGTAAGTAGCCATTTGAACTGACTTTTTGCTTTCATATTTTTCAAATGATCTCCATTATTAGAAATAAAAAACGTTTCACAGGTAGTTCATGTGCCTGAAGCACAGGCTCTTTTTGCAACACCGTATTAATGTCCATTTGTGTCAATTGCTTGGATTATGCCAGGTCCGTTTCATCTTACAGTACTGTTATATTTAATGTAATTGCTCATAGATGTTTTCCCCCTTTCTCCATCTCGTCTCTCCTCTGTCAATCATCTGTGACCATTCTCAGACTGTTAAATATGCTTGTTTATGTATATATAGAGGCAGAGAGACTGAGATAACACAAAGAAAAACTACTTAGTTGGTCAGTAATTTATTTCTAGAACAAAAATGAACATTTCACTATGACAGACATTATGAGTCAAAAGGAAGTAATCTTGTCTACCAATGTGAGCACAATCTCATACACAGATTTCATCGCAATAATAAAGACACAAAATTTTGTTTTGGCCCCTTAATCAGTACATACACACAATGTTAATCAGTGTAATACGTGTGCAGCAACATTACACTGAGAAAGTCAAACTGAGTCATTTTTACATGCTGTTATTTTTGGACTCCAACTCGTCAAAAGAAGAAACAAAAGGCACAAGCCCTCCCTCCCCGAGGGTTTCACACTGCAGTCGGGGTTGGGTGCACTGATCCGCTGGTGCGGAGACAAATGCATGGAGGCGCGGTAATTAAAGCGCAGCAGGGATTTGGCAATGTGCGTTTCAAAAACTGTGATAATTATGTCTGTCAATGTTTGTAGCTTCTTTTTCATTAGCTGCAAGAAAGAAAAAAGGCCTCAAAGTAAATCATTCGTGATATTTTTTTCACAACCTCCTCACACCAACACCCTCTCCTCCGTTGTTGGTGATTTTGGGGTTTGAGTTATGATCTGGCACTCCATTTATCTTTCTCTTTCAAATATACACACGAAAAACATACAGATAAAGCTTTTTGGATGATATTATCACATCTTTCACATAAATGGGCAAACATTTAGTAATTTTTTTGTAATATTGAGTAAAAAAAGCAGGAACTAAATATTACATTCTTTGTTTTATTCCATCAATCTTGATTATTAATATATGTATATATATATATATATATATATATTTGCTATACAAATATTAATGAAATGAATCCTGCAAACAGTTTTGTCCTCTTATGAAATCTTACTTCAGCTGATATATTTCCTGTATAGAGCATCACAAGGTGCTGAACTTACTGATAAACTGATTAAAGTCTTAGGTCTTTTGAATTAGACTTTAAGAGTAGGATCATATCTCTGAGTGTGAAATGACAAATCGACTATAATAACACCCTTTTTAGAGAGCGGGTGGACAAAAATCAGTTTCATATAGACTGCCGGCATTAGCCAGTTTGTGTATATATAATTGTTCTACCCTTAAATTGCTCTTGCCAACAATTAAGGTTGTGCAAAGCAATTATTTCCATTTTCTGCCATGCTAATAGGTGTGCGTGTCATTCACTGTAACCATGGGGTTTGAATCTGTCTCTCTCTCATGCTGTGGTGTATGATCTTTTTGTGAAGCTATAGAGAAATTAGTGTAGAAGTACTGAACCATGCAATTACTTTAGCAAAAGTTTTGAAAGGCTTTGTGATCGGCTTTTGTGCTTTAAAGACATACATACTCCCAAACGCACTCACAAAGACAAGCATACATGCTATCAAACGCTCACTCACCTACTCACTCACTCACTCTCTCTCACTCACACACACTGCTGTAGCATTTGAGCTATGTAGAGAAATGATCAAATCAGAGCATTTCGGACATGAAAATGGCCACATTAATAAGCAGTACTATTCTTTTTAAAAGATCTGGCTTGAAGCTTCGAGGTCACACACATACACATGAAAGAGCAGCAGAAAAAACTATGGAAGTGTTCAGGGCTTGTGTTTTACAGTCTCATCCACTCTCGAACTGTCCTTTCATTTAATAAGCTCAGGTCTGACAAGACTGCATATCTCACAGCAAACACGCTTTAGTTGCAGCTCAAAATGGACACATTCCAACCTTATGACAGTTTTCCGTTCATTTTGCAAAGAGTTATTTCAGGTCAGGAGGATGGTCTCCTGTAATGCATCCAGAAAATAATATCCTAAATAAATTCTTAAATATGAGTGTGGACAGTCAGTGAATATACGTATAGCTACTTTTTATTTTATTTTTATTTTTTTTGACCTGATAAATGATGGTTTCGGTTGATGGTCCTTGATGACAGATAGTGGGATGTGTGTACTAGTGTAAGACCGGATGCTATACTTCAGACAAATTGTGAATTATGGTCATCACAGCTTGTTAGACATGCGTTATTAGATAAGAATTGATCAATAGCATGCCCCATTCTGGCCATTGTCCTTTACTGCATAAATCAGTAATCGCCAATCAGGTTTACATGTACCCCAGAATATTTGTGCTAATTGGTGAATTTGTATTGATCAGTATTGAACATTCTTTGTTTTGTTTTCTACTTTAATAATATTAATGATAATGCTGGATGAAATTCAGTATAATATGATAATATAAAAAATTATTAAAGTTAAATCAAAATGTGCTTCATGTTATAGCCTCTAAATGGACTGGGAAGTCAAAAATGTTGTCTTCAATAATCTTCACTGGATCAATCTAAATACATAAGGTTTTACCATCAAGACAAAATGTAAGCGATAGATAGGTAGAAATAGCTCCTTTTAACAGCAAACACATTCTGGTTTGTGTCAGGGAAGAGGAACTTGGGTGTTACTGATGGGAAAAATGTTGAGAAACACTGGCATAATTTGACAGTTTGCAAACTTATTATATTAAGTTAAAAGAGGTGTATTGTCCCTTTGCTGCAGTTTGAAATCTACTTTGCTGCTGATGTGTTGGATAAGATCTTGCCTGTCATTATTTAATTGTGACTAGTGCATTATAAATGTCATGGTCCATATCCATATCAAGTTTTTTTTTTTTTTTTTCTCCATCATTAGCCTTTTTTCCATCGGGACAGCTTTCACGGCACACAATTACACACAGACACCCTCCTCCAGCCACTGAGCTTCTCATCAATAAATGCGTTTGATTAGAGAGATGCCTTGCTTTACTCCCAGAGCCGGCTTTAATCAGAGGTATTAAAGAATGCACATGCTTGGAGAGGACAGACAGGGGAGAGAGAGGAAGAAGAGGTGACTGGAGATGATAGAACGATATAGAAATGGAAGAGAGAGGGGATGTGGAGTAGATAAAATAGAGACCGAGAAAGGGGTTCGGGAGAGGGGAGGTGGTCGTGAGAGAGACGACTCTGCTCTCATTAGAGACAGGCCTCTGTGCCATCTCTTTATTTGATTTTGCTTTTTCTTATCTTTTTTTTCTCTTTTTTTAACTCCAAACAGAAATTGTGGACATTCTGTTTCTCTTGGCAGGAAGTTTGTTTACCCCTTCAAAAAAGATCGGAGGGGACCGAAAAAATGTTCAGAAAGCAAATAAATAAGATAAACGAAATAGTGAAATGCATTTTACATCGAGTATTCGTGTCAGAATAGAGCACCATAGAAACTTCCATCTGTCCAACATGCACATATTACTAAGGTCTTACTGTAGAATAAATCTAGATCCTATAAATGTCTGTCAAAAAGCTGCTTGGTGTATAATTTTCAATGTTATTTGAAAATAAGCATTTCTTGTCTTTATGTCATGTCTTTTCACCTTTAAGATGGACCATGACCCCCGAAACCCAGCCTACATCAGCGCTCAAGGTCCTCTTCCCTCCACTGTGGCAGACTTCTGGCAGGTAAGATACTCAGTCTTGTCAGTCAGAAAGCATCAGTGCATCATATGAACTCTTGAATAAAAATGGCAAAACTGGGCCTTTTTTTACAATGATAAGGTTAAAAAGAACACTTTCCACCTGTCCACAAAATGCTACTTTATAAACATCACTATGTTACCTTAATTAAGGGGGTGAAAGGTATTATGATGTGTGGGATTCCTCACTGGTAGAACAGCATAAAGTGTGTATGTGGAATTGGGAGATTTTTTCTCCAACACATGCGTTGAACAAGAAAGTCACAAATTGATTTTAGTGGTTTTATTTGTATATTAGAATTGTATATTGGCTCCGATGATTTTGAGAAACACCTAGATGCATTTTGCTGGCTTGTTTTTTCCAAATGATCCAATAGCAGCAGCTTTGAACATGTTTTCTTTTTGATTCCTCTTTGTGTTTTTTTTTCTTCTTTTTTTCTTTTTTTTAAGGTTAGGTAAGTAGATGGTGTTAAAAACCTGAATCTACATTTTAATAAATTAAATGTGGTAATGTGTTGATGTCACTTGACCCTCTATAATCACAAGGCTGTTTACTAACAGATGTGGGTGTACACTAATTGATGTTATTGGTTGTTTAAATTTGTCATTTTGTCAATGACTAGCAGAAAATTAATGATCTAAATTGATTTAATTTCATGCAGATGAATAAAGGCCAGTTCTGAATGCAAAAAAAAACAAACAAAAAACATTAAAAGTTCCATTTAAATTAAACTGAGTGTATTAATCCCTGTCAATTAATGTAGTAATGTCATTGTCTCAGTGTTCCTTCTCATTAATGACAAGGTGATTAATTCTAAACAGAGCAAAGCTTTTAAAGGTTTGCAGAGGTAAGTTTTCTCCTCAAGATATAGGGCACAAGTTAATAAAAATATAAAACAAATTATAGCCTATATATACATACTGTACATAATAGCCTATACACAGTTTTTTGTTAGGCATAGCCTGAGGTTGTACGACTTTCTCTGATTCGTCATTCAAAGAAAAATAGAAACAGTTAATTAGAGATAATAATCTATGTTGTTCAAAGTTCTGAAGTCAATTCGTTAAAAATCTGTGAGCATACATCCAAATAAAAAATTACTATTAAAGAGATAAATGTAAAAATATAGTTAAACAAAACCGTACATTACATATTGACGTTTTAGGTCATTTTGGTGTCTTTCTGTAGCCATTAATTTCCAATGAACTCTTAAAGACAAGCAGTGATGATCAATAATAGTGACTCCTTTAGGTCCACATGTTACAAATGTTTTATTATAAATGTTGGAGATTTGTACGGTCCACATGCCAAATATAAAAAAAGAAAGTTGTTTAACATTTGCATATTATCGTTAAAAGTTTGGAAGCAATTTCTACTTCTGTCAAATTTGATTCACACAGTATTTGTGATGCCGGTGCCGTGATGTGGCAGAAACACAGGAAGGAGGCTGGATCCAAACGCAGTGTAGAGGCTTTATTTAGACAAACTACATATTTAAACAAAGACTCAGGAACAGGGCTCAGGAACAGGACTCAGATACGGGAGTGACACACAACGACCTCACACGTACAACAACTCACAAACTAAGACAAAAACACAGGGCTTAAATAATCAGACAAGCAAACTTAACAAGGTAACAAGGGGGCGTGAACAATAGGAAACACCTGGAAAACTCAATAGACAGGGAACCACTAATAATACAAAGACAAAGACACAAAACCACATCATAACAGAGCCCCTCCCCTATGGGCGGCTCCTGACGCCCATAAAGACACCAAAAAGTTCAGGTGGGCGGTGAAGCGAAGGCGGTCTGGGGGAGGGACGGAGGGCCAGGCCCGTGCAGGGGAACGGGACCAGGAGGTAGCCAAGACGAGCCTGGGCCGCAGAGCGTGGGCGGAGCAGGACCAGGCGAAGGCCAGGGCGGAGCAGGACCAGGCGAAGGCCAGGGCGGAGCAGGACCAGGCGACGGCCAGGGCGGAGCAGGACCAGGCGAAGGCCAGGGCGGAGCAGGACCAGGCGACGGCCAGGGCGGAGCAGGACCAGGCGACGGCCAGGGCGGAGCAGGACCAGGCGACGGCCAGGGCGGAGCAGGACCAGGCGACGGCCAGGGCGGAGCAGGACCAGGCGACGGCCAGGGCGGAGCAGGACCAGGCGACGGCCAGGGCGGAGCAGGACCAGGCGACGGCCAGGGCGGAGCAGGACCAGGCGACGGCCAGGGCGGAGCAGGACCAGGCGAAGGCCAGGGCGGAGCAGGACCAGGCGAAGGCCAGGGCGGAGCAGGACCAGGCGAAGGCCAGGGCGGAGCAGGACCAGGCGAAGGCCAGGGCGGAGCAGGACCAGGCGACGCTGTGGGACCCTCGGGCGTCCACAACAGTGAAGGTCCCTCAGACGGCCACGGCGGTGAAGCCCCCTCGGGAGACCACGGCGGTGAAGACCCCTCGGGCGGCCACGGCGGTGAAGACCCCTCGGGCGGCCACGGCGGTGAAGACCCCTCGGGCGGCCACGGCGGTGAAGACCCCTCGGGCGGCCACGGCGGTGAAGACCCCTCGGGCGGCCACGGCGGTGAAGACCCCTCGGGCGGCCACGGCGGTGAAGACCCCTCGGGCGGCCACGGCGGAGCAGGATGAGATAAAGGCCATGTCTGTATAGCCTCCATGGCCCTCACCAGGTACCTACTGCCCCCCCCCAAAAAATACTTGGAGAAGTCCATAGGGAGTTGAAGGGCACAGCTTGAACAGAGCTTGAAGGACACCGGCAGGGCGAGGCGCGGAGGCGGGGCCGGCAGGGCGAGGCGCAGAGGCGGGGCCGGCAGGGCGAGGCGCAGAGGCGGGGCCGGCAGGGCGAGGCGCAGAGGCGGTGCCGGCAGGGCGAGGCGCAGAGGCGGGGCCGGCAGGGCGAGGCATCCTGGTATGCTCACCGAAGCCTGGCGAACCGAACGAGCCCTCCTTTTCCTCCTGCGGCGGCGTTTCACTTGAACTGAAGACTTAATCACATGAACTGAAGACTCATCGTGACTCACTTGAACCGGATACTCAGCGCTCACTTGAACTGGAGACTCACTCACTTGAACTGGAGATTCAGCACTCACTGGAGATTCGCTCACTTGACTCGATTTGGACCTGGACACACTTGACTCACTTGCTTTGGACCTGGACACACTTGACTCCCTTGACTCGGCCGTTGACTCACTTGACTCGGCCGTTGACTCACTTGACTCACTCACAGGGCTGACGTGAATCGTGTGCTCGGCTGAGCTGACGTGAAACAGCGGTGCGGGCTCAGCGGGCCTGATGGTCGTGATAACATCCCTCTCTACCTCTCCAACAGTGAAGGGAGATCCACAAAACTGCAGGACAAAATCAATGAACTGCTCCAGGGTCCAACTGGGGTCCTCCTCTGGTAAATTTAAACCAATGTCCAGATCCAGACCACTCCAGAAACAGTCCTTCAATGCATCTTCTCCACCCGGAACGAGATGGCTATACAAAAGGAATTCCTCCACATAATCCTCGATGCAGCGATTGTTCTGATAAAGAGAGCAAAGTTTGCTCAGTGAGCTCTGGCTACTACCTGCTGGATCCATGTAGTTGGTGAGTTGTTCTGTGATGCCGGTGCCGTGATGTGGCAGAAACACAGGAAGGAGGCTGGATCCAAACGCAGTGTAGAGGCTTTATTTAGACAAACTACATATTTAAACAAAGACTCAGGAACAGGGCTCAGGAACAGGACTCAGATACGGGAGTGACACACAACGACCTCACACGTACAACAACTCACAAACTAAGACAAAAACACAGGGCTTAAATAATCAGACAAGCAAACTTAACAAGGTAACAAGGGGGCGTGAACAATAGGAAACACCTGGAAAACTCAATAGACAGGGAACCACTAATAATACAAAGACAAAGACACAAAACCACATCATAACAGTATTCAGTTGTCGCTTTTTGCAATTTCTGTTCAAAACTCTGACCAAGAGCGCTCTGGGGAGGAGGTTTCAGAAACATGTTTGTTTGACCTTTTCAGCATATTGCAATGCAAAGCTTAAACTCAACAATGTTTTATCACCTGGTCTGGGACATTACAAGCTCCTTCAATGACCTTCTAATACATTCTGTATTGCAGAATCAATTTTTTGTTTTTTTGGGTTTTTTTTTTTTATAATGCTGAATAGCATCATTTTACCATTAATGTGTACATACATCTAATCTTTACCATTAATGTGTGAAAATACATCTAAACACATTTATTAATTCCTGCAGGCTAATAGTTGTACAATAAATTCTATTAGGATGAAACGTAAAATAAAATGAGAACTCTATTAAATACTGCAGTCAATGAAAGCTGCTTTGTATTGCCATCATTCTCACATCATATAATCATTCCATCTCCAGTGTTTTGTGAGATTAAAAATGATAACACATTCATAATGATAACTTTATATTGCTTTTTGAACCACTTTTTCCATGGTGTAATGTCTCTACATTTCTCTGATAATGACCCTGTGGGGACGTGTGGCACACGAGTTTGATTCTTTTATGAGCAGGGTCATTGTATTTTATTGCTCCCATAAAAGTCAGTGTTTTCCCTCATTTTCCTAATGGCTGCAGTGGGCCTTTCCGTGATCGAAGGATACAGTGAAAGTGTGATTAGGGGAAATGGAGCAAGGCTGAGGAGGTTCAGTATACAAGGGGAGATTGGGAGATAAAGGGCAAGAGAGGTTGGCTGGAAGACTAAACTAAACCTCAATTACAGGGACGAGTGGGGTTGAGTTATTAAGACCAATTATGTTTAAAGTGAGCTCTGCTGAAACTCTCTCAATCTGATCATACTGTTGAGGAAAGATGTTTTTATGTTGAAAATGTATTTTTGGCCTTCCGTCTCTGTCTTCATTGTAATGCTGCTTTCTGCTATGTCGTGTAGATGGTTTGGGAGAGTGGCTGTGTGGTGATTGTCATGCTGACACCTCTTGCTGAAAACGGCATCAAACAGTGTCATCAGTATTGGCCTGATGAAGGGTCGGACATCTACCACATATATGAGGTAAAGCTTCCGAGGATTATTATTATTATACTGTATATTATTTCAGGTTATAATGCCTTAATTTAGATTTTGAAACTTGACAGCCTCAAATGTATATTACAGATGTCCTTATTTTGAGCTTTAAAACTGCTTAAGGCTTTACTTAGTGTAATATCACGTTCTCCTTATGTTCTTGAAGGTAAACCTTGTCTCTGAGCATATCTGGTGTGATGATTTCCTGGTGCGCAGTTTCTACGTAAAAAACATCCAGACTAATGAGACCCGCACAGTCACTCAGTTCCACTTCTTGTCCTGGATGGACCAGAATGTTCCAGAGTCTGCTAGAACCTTGCTGGACTTCCGCAGGTATGTGTCCAAATACTATATTTCACTATGGTGTTAATGCCAGAATGTATATTGGTTTTCGTTAAAGGTTTTGACTAATATACTCATGTTCCTCATTAGTTTTTGTTTCTTGACCTTCTGTTGACCTTCAGCCTGTGTTTTAGAGTGAATAGAGAGTATGCTTTTGAAGAAGAAAAAATGTAGCCCTTTAGTTTACTTTTTATTTTACTAGATCCCTATGCAGGACTTTTTCCACACCTGCCAATGGCTGCTAAGAAAATTTATCGGCCATAAATATTGTTTTACCAGCCATGAAACATAGATTAATCCTTATTAAAGTTACAAAGGTTATTTTTTCTTTATCTGTTGTTGTTACATTGTACATTATCTGTTGTTGTTACATTGTACATTAAAAATACAGACATCAGCAGTAATATTAGGCTACTGTCACTTTAAGAGCTAATGCATGGATCCCTTAAATTGATACATGCATTTTCTTTCTCAACTTTACGGTCACTTAAAGGAGAACTCCGGCTCAAAATGAACCTTTGGTCTAATAAAACATTGGTAACTTGTCGACCATTCTCTGAGATTTGTTTTCATGATATTCAATGTAAAGAGTTTTATTTCTAAAAACTGTTTAGCGTATATGCTAGTATATGGGGGCATATAATAAGTAAAAAGAAATCGCTAGTTAATACCACTAACAAGACTCAAAATAGCCCCACACTAACACAGTAACATAATGAGGGTCCCTGCATGCAAAACGAAGCATTGAGAACTTTGTAAGTGTTTTAGAGGCAGGAGAAAACAGTCTCGACAAGTCAAACCACGAACGCTGTTCATACGGTTCAGAAGTTCGCTGAACTTCATACAGTTCAGCTCACTTGGCACGTCGTTCATGGTTCAACTTGTCGAGACCAAAATGTTTTCCAGAGATGGCTCCAGCTGTGTATACACGAAGTGGACTGTCTTTATAAAGTATCTTCTTATTAAACGGTCTGTACACTTACAAAGTTCTCAATGCTTCGTTTTGCATGCAGGGACCCTCATTATGGTACTGTGTTGGCGTGGGGCTATTTTGAGTCTTGTTAGTGGTATTAACTAGCGATTTCTTTTTACTTAGTAAATGCCCCCATATACTAGCGTTATACATTAAACAGTTTTTAGAGATTAAACTCTTTACATTTGATTATCATGAAAACAAATCTCAGAGAACTATTAACAAGGTACCAAAGTTTTATTAGACCAAACGTTCATTTTGCGCCGGAGTTCTCCTTGTAGATTGCGGGTATACTTGCCAAGATGGGTGTTCTGACATAATTGTGTTTAAATATGTCTCTTCAAGTGCAAGAAGACGTGAAAGAGAGCTCAATGCAGTATTTGCACGCTATCTGAGACGCAGATTTCTGGGCATGGGCTTTGGGATGTTTTCGCACAGAAAACTTCCCCCACACTTCATGCAAGTTGTGTTTCACGTCCACTTGCGCTTGTATATTTGAAATTGGCAAGGCTCAAACTTTGGTGACAATGCATCACTGGTCCGTCAGCTGTCCCAAGCATCGTTCATGTTTGTTCACGTTCATGTTCTCACAATATTGCATTGTTAGAATTCATAAAAATGTTACCTTGCAACTGGCGATTTACCATGTTTCATACACTCACCAACACCGATTTTTACTAGCATTTGGCACTTGGCGAGTGTTGATTTTAGGCCCTGTCTATATGTGTTCGTAATAGCCAACACATTGCAAACCCCCCACAGCAATCTATTTTAAATCAAACACTCCAATTAAATGTGAAATGTTCCGCAATAAAACAGTAGTGACAGGAAAGGCAATGGCAGCACAAGACTCCCTCATTTTTCTCCTGCTGTGAGCTTTCTGAAGAAATGCAATAGGCCTCTGGGGTAAAACCTTAAAAAAGTGTAACAACCCTGGCATACAATTGGTGGATGTACAGTATACCTCCAATAGGTTGATCCATTTTGGTCTAGCAGTTTCATTGTTCATACTCAAACTGAGTTAATAAAGTGTTCTGCTGTGCTGTTACTTTATTAATTACACTACTTCACCATAGAATGTTTTCCACTTTTACAGATACAGGAAGCAGTGCTTTAGATTTTAAATGTTTCTCTAAATAGCTATTAGACGCATTGCTTGCTTTTGGGAAATGTCCTAGTCTTTTAAATAGGCAAGAATTACATATGAGATTGAAATGTCTGTGCTGACATTTCTAAAGCCTCAGATTTGCTGAATCTGTTTTAGGAATCATGGAAATAGTGTTGGATCATTTGCACAAAGCGTTTAGATCTGGAATGCTGATATTGGATCTTGTGAATAGGGTGGATCTGATCCTCAATCGGCAGTCTTATTGATGATTGCCATATGATCCATGGTTCTTAATTAGCGCTCCTATTCTGAGGTGTTCTGAATATTCTTTTCACTTTTGGGAAAATTCTCCCAAAGTTTCAATGACATCTTGAGCATTGTGGCTTTGGTGAGATGGTTTTAACCCTGATGCTTCTGTTTGACTTGCTCTGGTTTCTGAAGCCATTCTGAATATCTCCCTAAAGGCCTGTGACACAGTCTCATACACTGCCATGACTCACACTGAATCTGTCAAATGCTCCTCACTCACCTCTTTTTTTTTTCGTTGGCCAGCTAATTAGCGGTTGCCAGTGTCATTTTTGTGATGTTGCAGCTAGTTATATGAGCCCAGTTGCATAGTCACAAAAGTGATCATTGGAAACTGTATCTCCTCTTCCAGGCCCTTGATTTTTCCTTGCCTCCCCACCTGCATTTCTCACTCACCAGATCTCCCTGTTTCTCGCACTCACCTGCCCTTTTTCTCTGTCCCTCTGTCTTACCCAAAAATGCACTCTGCTGTCCTAATGCCCCTAATGCATGACGGTCCCCTCTGCAGAAAATCTAGTCAAAGAATCACTTTTATTAAACATTTTTTGTGTAGGAAGCGTCACACTTCATTTTATATTTCTTTCAAGGTCCAACGTTAATTAATGTACAGATCTGGAATTCAGTTTGGTTTTTTTTTTAGATATGTATTTTACACTATTTTTATTAAAAACCCATTGGGTTTTTTTTTCAACACGTACTTTCATTTTGATGGCTAAGTGCTATGAATATTTCACATTTGTATTGGTAAAAGAAAGAAAAAAACTTTAGGCATCTTGCTGATGGTACTTTTCCCCTGAATTAAAAGCTTCTATAGGATAAGCGAGCCATGACAATACTTTAATAGAGTGGTGCAGGTATGACGTCAGAATCCGGAAATCTATTTGCCTCTGGTTCCTGTGGGGTTTTATAATGGGGGATTTCAATGTATAAGTCAAATAAAGCCTGTGATAAACATAACTTGCCGATACTTTGACGTTTTGTTACTCAACATACTGCATACACTCACGCCCCAAACTGTCTCATCTAGTTATACATTAAAACATTACATTTTCAAAAATGAACATAATTGCTTCAAAATTCACGTTTGCTATTTAGCGTTTGATGTTTTGCTCTACAACGTCAATTACACACACCCATAACATCAAGGTATCGGCAAGTCATGCTTACTACAGGATTTATTTTATACACATATTGAAAACCCCGATTAGAAAATCTCAAATGAACCAGCAGCATATTAATCTTCTGGGTTCTGCCGTCATACCTGCACCACTCTATAGTTTTTATGTCTTTGATTTGAATCAAGCATGTCACTTGCATCAGTGTGGGTCAGATTGCCATCTTTACACTTTTGACTTAAACCTTATAAAATGTTGTAGCTTCTTTTAAGATAAAAATGAATCAGTCCTGCCTATTTTCTTGCTCTTGGTGAGTGCTAATTTTGAACTCTGCTTTCTTTAAATAACATTATATAAATTTGTGTTAGGTTTTAGAATTGAAAGTCGTCTCATGAGCATTTAGATCTGACCTAAAAAACAAACAAACAAAAACCTTTTATAGTGTCTTTTGAAAAATCAACCTTGAAGTAGACTCAAAGCAGGAATTTTTTCCCTCTTTTTGGATGAAATAAACAATACGAGTTAACATAGTAGGTCTCCATGGCAACAACACCTGTGTGTCTTAAAATCCTGCAAGGCCTTATGGTTTTACAGACATTATAATTCTGCAAGGTTAAAGTGTTTTGAATCGTGACACCCAACCACACATCATTTCCTTAATGCCCCAACCCCTATTTTTTTTAATTGTTTACCATAGACCCATTTTTGTTTATAAATGATGTAATAAAAAAATGTAACAAAGTGTTATGTGAAAGTAACATGTTGATATTAAGCAATGTCATATGTTTATATGTGCCCATATTTATTGCAAATTTTAAAATAGCAAATGAATATGTCCCTGATCTACTTATTTGCTCTTCAAACATTAATGGCCTCTTTTTTCTGTCATTGCAGAAAGGTTAACAAGTGCTACCGGGGCAGATCTTGTCCGATAATTGTTCATTGCAGGCAAGTACCACAATAAAATGCATTTACACTATAAGCTAGTTGCACCAGTCTAAAATACTAAGACGTGTGTGTGTTGTTGTTGTAAATATTGTTAAATTATTGTTGTTGTTTTTTTGTCTCACTATAAGATGCAAAAGTAAGAGCAGTAATCAGTCCAGTGGTCTGAATCTAAATTATCTCTCAGGCTCGGTTAGAAATAATCCGCTGATAAAATAAATGCAGTATTCAGTGAACGGTGTCTAAATGACTGATGGTAAAATTCTAGGCCCTTTAACCATCAGTGTGAAATAGAAGAATATGAGAATGTGTGTAAACTAAAATATTGGTTAAATGATCTTTAACCTCAGGGGTTAATGGCTAACATGTTGTGCATTGGAGGAAGACAGGCTTCACAGCTGCCCTGCATATTTGAATAATTCAGAACGATATCAGGGGAGAGGGAAGAGTTTCCGTAAATAATTCTCTCTTATTTCCCATACCCCTCACTTCAATGTGTTTTTGGTGTGTGTGCTTAAATTGAGCAACCTCAGAAAGTGGCATCCAAACAAATTCATTCATTCAGTAATACACTCATAATATTCAGCTGCATGTCTTGAAAAGTAACCTTGATATCAAATCAAAATGCAGTTTACCATCCAACTGCGTCTGAGTTTGGTTGGTTCTTGCCGTTTAGTAGATTGCGTAGAAGAGTAAAACAAGTTTAAAGTGCTTTTACGAGTCACTTCAAATTCCCACTGTGTTCAGAGTCTAAAGTTTTTTGCTCTTAAAAAAGCTATTTAATTTTTTTTGCCAAATGCAGTTTAATTCGGCAAAGAACAGGAAAACAAGACAGCAGTCATCTTTGACAGAATTATTGTGAATGCTGAAGGATGATGCAACAGTCAACAATGCGGCTGAAACAGAGAAATGAACGCTTTGTTTTCGTTTCGGCAGGCACACGCTGTAATGCTCATTCAGACAGGTCTGCTCTTTTCTCTGAAGTGATAACGAGTTTCTGTCTTCATTTGCAGCGATGGTGGCGGAAGGAGTGGAACCTACATCCTGATTGACATGGTTCTAAATAAAATGGCCAAAGGTAAGAGCGCACAGCACAGATGAGGAGGTGTTGTCATCACAACACATGCATTAGGGGATGATTGCGCTCTTTAACGAATGGGCACGGATCTGGAATGGCTAATGTAAAGAAAAGTGTGTGAAAAAGTGAACGACTGAGAAAAGCGTAGGCATTCTCTTTGTGTGATTTTTGCGGCTTGTGTCTTGCGAAGGTTTCAGCTTCGCGTACTATGATTGACTTTTTCACATGCAAATATTTAACGCTGCATAGAGTTTAAGAAGTCATGTGAATCCAGCCACGGAGACAGGAGGTGCCTTCATAACCTGTCCGAATAATTTCTCCAGCACCGGCACCATTCTTTCTGACCCCATCTGGTGAGGTCACCCATGCATTTGCCTCCCCCCATCCTTCTCTATTCTGGTGACCGGTCCATCCCTACACCTGACCCGACCATGGTCCGTAGCTTTTTCCATAATGGGGGATCAAAGGGCAGATGCAGGGGAGAGAGTCACATTTGTGCCTCTTTCCCATGCTGTCAGGGGCCCGGAGCCCCGGCCCTCATCGGCCCCCTCCATCTCCCTTTTGTCTCGTCTCCGGGAAGCAGGAGGGGCTCACAGGTTGCCCACTTTCCAGTGTTCACTTGTGTGATCAAAGACCTAGAAAGTCTTGAACAAGAGAAATCTCCCTCTTCCATTCCCCTTTTCTCTCTCCTGTTCTTCACGTCTTCCTCCTCTCTCTCTCTCGCTCCCTTTTTTCCTCAAACACCCCGTCGTATTTTTCTTTTGCTTTTCTTCATCTCTAGGAATGAATTGTAAATTAGTGAAGAATGCTGTTTTAATTCCAAAGGCTTTTCTTGTTAGATGCCCCCTCCTTTGCGCACTCTCTGTCTTTCCCCCTAAACTTCGGGATCTTGCACTTCTTAAGACATGAAAGTGTTGGAGCACTTTTGAGGCTGGAACCCCAGCTGCACTCGCTCCCTTTCAGAAAGCATCTATAAGGATTCCCGCTTTTCTCTTTCCTTCACCCTCAAACTCTCTCTCTCACTCTCTCTCTCTCTGTCAATCTGTGCAGAAGGGAGGGGGTAGTCTTTCTTTTCTTTTTGAAGAATGAATGAATGAGAAATAAGGCCTTGTTAGACCTCTCCTGCTCTCCTCTCATTTTTGAGAAACAACAATGGGCCTGTAGAAAAAGTCATTCAAGCTAATGGTGAATGGGATATTTCTCCTAATCAGCCTTTTCACTCTTCCTGCCTTGTGAGAATTTTCATATTCACTTTACAGTGTGGGTTCAATCAGTGGTAGCATTGTAAATTTGTATGGACAAGAACAACAGCTCTACATGAGCGCTTTACCTCATGTAAACTGAATGCAGGTTCAGTATCTGTGACCACAGTCTCAGAATCTCCTAACGTAAGTGATTAATGTGTGTTACAAGTAAAATGATCTGCAGGCATTGGCTAAATCTTCCAAATAAACAAAGCATAAAAGACTGCCTGGTGACCTACAAAATCCAAATGAAGTGGTTTTATTAAAACAACATAATACATGGTATATGACCGCATCAGTATGACTAAACTGGCTAAACTCCTTGTGCTTCTATGCAGTTTTAGTCATGCATGAAAAATATATCAGCATCAACACCAGCGGACGATATTGTTCTGTTTACTTTAAGCGAGCTGCAGTTTTGTCATCCACCACTTTAAATGCTTGAGCTCTATGGATTCTTATTGGCTGTCGATGTTTTTATCATTCATCTGCTGAAACAAAAAAAAAAAAAACATTCTGAAAGTGATTCCAACGTATTGTATCTTTGAGCCGTTATCGTTATAGCTGTGGTGTGGACTCTGCTATTCTTTTTTTTAGAACGATTTATAGAACTGTATCTTTATTGTTATCGTTATAGTTATCGTCCTTGGTGTGAATGGGCCTTTGCTCATTTTATACTGCACATAGATTTTTATCACTAGTATTGGTTGGTTTTCATGTTGTTCTAGAATAAACCGTGAAGTTCTGCTAGATACTTTCCATTTATTTATTGTGAGCTAAAACAAGAAACAGTTTTTGTCCGGCGAATGTAATTCCACAGAAAAAGAGTGAGCGCTGCAGAGAGAGGAAGATGATCTGTGATTATACGCGCAGTACTTTGAACTCATGTTGTGTGGCTCTGTTGCAGGTGCTAAAGAGATTGATATTGCTGCTACCCTGGAGCACCTGAGGGACCAGAGATCAGGCATGGTACAGACCAAGGTAAGACGGCATGTAAAGCTCTCCACTTAAAGAACAGCATAGAAGAATGGATGATGGACGTCAGGTTTTTAGGTTCTCCGGTAAAGATTTTATACTTAAACCAGAATAAAATTAAATAATTCTCTCAATAAAATGTCAAAAATATTATTTCAAATAAAAAAATAAAGATATGTTCTGTGAGAAAACTAAAATGTGTCTTTTAAAGACCCCCCATCCCAGAGCCAAACTTAATTACATTAGCTGCTGTTTATAAAAGATAAAGCTCTGACTACCATACCTGGTTACACTGTCAACTGAGATATTGAGCCTATATGCATTGTGGTGGAAAGATATCATTCAGTATGCAAATCTATTTAGAGGATACTGAAAATAAAGTTGTAAATATTAGGATTATATTAGCTTCCTCCCTATTAGGATATTTTTATTCATTTTTCATGTATTCAGATTATTGAATAAGATTTTTGGAGAAATCAACCTACTTTACACAATAATCAGCTACTCTGCTGTTTTTTAGTTAATTTATCATGATGTTCAACAAATTCATTATATACAAATAACAGCCATCCTGTTTATGAGGAAAAAGTCAATTTTGATGGATTTCTAAAGAAACGGCAAGGTAACAAAATGTACCAACAATCATCTGAATTATTTTAAAATAGTATTAATGGAATAATGAAAAAACCTTTTCAGCTGCCTTTTTTATCAGTTCAGAGTCACATTGTAGTTAGTATGTGACTGCATTTTTTTGATTTTCTGACTGTGATATAATACCTGGCTCACTATTTTGAATATTTAATAGCAAAATAGTATTAATATTACTATGAATTGTAATTTGAACTGTGTAATTGAAACTAATGATTGCTCTTGTACACCTTAGGACTTGCTGTTGTGTTTTGAGTATCTTTTAATTTAACCGTGACAAATTTCATTAAAAAAAAAAACATAATTTATTTAATTACTTACCTTAAGCCTAACATAACAGGTTGTTCTGAAGTTCTGTTAAATGTGCTAATTTCTGGACTGTACAATACAGTAATCTTGTTTTATTTCTGTACTGGGCTGCTCAGTCAATACTTCATTTCTGTGTTGCTCCAAAAGGCAACATATGTCTAAAGGGCCCTCCACTTTTAGAACACTCTTAAAGCGGGTACTCCTGTGTGAAATTGGTCTGCCTCCTAAAATCCATTCTCCCCTCTCCATTCCTGGCCCAGAATAGGAATGTTTTGCTGCTACTTGAGCTCTCGGCTTTTGTTTACCTTGGAAGGGAACCTCACAAACGGCTTGACTGATCAGATAAATATCCACAGCAGTACCCTATCATGTCTGGAGAACATTGAGGCATTAATGTGACACCATCTAGTGGCAAGATGGTGACATTTACACTTTCCTATGCAGTTGCTTTTTTTCTTTCCAAATCACCTTGTATATGACAGGGAATAATATTTGTGAAAATGATCAAAATGCACAAGCTGCTACAAAGTGAAATAATAAAATAGTTGTTTACTTTTTTACTGACCTTACCTTTACCTTCACTCTACACTTTGTGTTTTTAGAGACTAATTTTTTTGTTGGTTCAAAATACTGAAAAGTGCATGTAAACAATAATGCAAGAAGGTTTTTTGACCGTTTCTTGTTTTGTGAAGCTTTGCATCTAACTTAACGCCCACTTCAGCTAGTTTATTGTCCTGCAGTGGGAGGCTTCAGTTTCAAACGTTAGGTTTGAGGATCGCTCTTCAGACAGTGATCGATCTTCACGGGTCGGCCCTCGGGGAAGAGACAGACTTTGAGTCATAGTTTGAACAGAGCACATTAAGTCACACATTCTCTGCAGCTTTAAACACACACATCTACACAAGGAAAGTGCACACATTGGTTCTTCTGTCTGCCCTTTTTTCTTATCGTTATTATGTTCTCCATTATCCTCTATTCTGCAAAATCTTTGGCATCCGTTGTGCTTGGAGTAAAATGTAGATGTTTTTCCAAGTACTTAGCTTCCACTTTCTCTTCCTCTGTCTTCAGGAACAGTTTGAGTTTGCATTGACTGCTGTAGCAGAAGAGGTGAACGCCATCCTGAAAGCTCTGCCTCAGTGAAGGAAACTTTCACAAACACTTCCAACATGTTTTCTTCCTCTCTTCTCTGTGTAACTTAGATGATTCTGAAAATGGACAACGTCAATTTCTATCCAGATTCAGACGCATTGTATCGCATAAGACATTTCTTTGTACTGAGTGTGTCTACAATTCTATAGCAGTGAAATAATTGTTTAGAATGATATGCAACTAGCCAACAAGGCATGCAATCATAGATTGTATTTGCGGCTCGAATTGGTGTTTACATACCCACTAGTTGTGCATATGAAATATCTGAAATATAAGTGTTTGTGTGAAGCAGATGTGATCTTAGCGGTGTTGTATTACACTGTATTAGTCCACTGCAGTTATGTTCTTATACAGCGAGTTCACGTGACTACACTTTATAGTTATGGATGATATACTAATGCGAAAATGAGAATACTGCAGTATATTACAGTGCTACAGTTGTGATCTCCTTGGAATCAACTTTCGTGGTTGTGATATAAACAGATTTTATTACATATAGATTAATTGATACATACAGAATGAGCCATGTGATTAAAAATGGTCTGCCAAAATGTTATTGTACATATTATTTTTGTGTGTGCAATATATAAAAGTAACATAATAAATCTGAAAATGCTGAAGCTTGAGTGATAATTGCATTCATTAATCATTTTGCGTGTAATGGAGGGAGAAAGACAGAATGAGAGATTTGGATCCAACAGCTTTCTTCAAATGAATTGTCACTCCTGAATCTCCGAAATCTGTTCAGGAACCTGGAGGTAAATAAGAAAAAAAGGTCCGTTTTCTGTTTTACTCTTCCTTGAACAACTAATACAGACTAATGTATATACATAATACAAATGTATTATTGTCAAAATTATTTTGAAACTTTTCTCCTTGACGCATACATAAATATTCACACATCTTAATTTCCTGTCTGCAGTGCTATTATTGACAGCACTTATGACGCCCATGTGCCTTCCTGCTATTTCTGTGTTGATTTGCATTCTATTTGCATATGTATCTGTCGCTTAACCTGCGTCTTATCAGTATGCAACCAATCTGAATGTAAGGGGGGCATGCTAATCATTTTATGAATAACTATATGGTAACCATAATTGTGCATGTTTAATTGGTCGTCATCAGAGGGATACAAGTTTATTAGAAAAAATTACGGATGGTAATTGCTTCCTGCAGCAACTAGAGCATTATGCGAGATTGTGATATTCTGTCGTCTCCCGTTCAGGGAATTCATATTTCCTGGTATCGTTCAGCACTGCTAACACGATTAATTATTGCGTTTGGCGACAACTAGTTTAACTCGAGCTGATTTTTTAATTAACTTAGTTTCACTATCATTTATTTTAAAATTCATCCATTTAAATTGTCCTTGATCATTTGCATTCTGATTATTCTCCTCTGTTCCAGGTTGCTTAAATCAGATTGTCATTATCCATTTTCTTTTCTCTCTCTCTCTCTCTCGTTTTTGCCAACACGTTGTCAAAGAAGAGGTATTACTATTAACATTATCAGTTCTAAATTATTCGATTGCATTACATTCACTGACACACTAGAACTGCAAAGAATGGCCTATTTGCATGTTTAGCTTGAAGGACCTCAAGTGATCCAAAACTTGGTTTGGAAGTAATGGGAGTTGATGTTAGATGTCACAAGCATAACAAGATTCAAAGCTCATAGTATCCTCAGAATTACATAATTTGCATGAATGAATAAAAACACAGACTCAACTCATTGCGGATGATCACTTAATCAAACAAGTAGCATCAGAAATGCTGTTTTGTGGAATATTATTCAGAGCGGAGAGATGCAAACAGCATTCTAATTGGTTTAAGTTAAATCGGGACATAGGCATTTTATTGTAAGTGATCACAATGACTTGGGTGTTTCTGTAAGAGCTTTACTTCAACCACTGCATTAAAGGAAGCTAGAAACTGCAGAAAGACATAAAACTACACAGAACGCACACACTGACAGATAGAACAATTCAAATGACCAATCAGTTCTTATCTAAAATACATTTGGAATTTGTAATGCTGGCCACAACTTATTAAATATAATTGAAGGCAGAGATACACTTGTGGCACATGATTAAAAGCATAGGTAAATGTTTTATTACTAATGTTTGGATGTATAGTGACAATGTTCTTAGCAAGTAAATCACAATGTAATATCATTTAAAAGTGTAATTATTTAAACCCTTGTGTTTCCTGTGTTTATTATCTATGGTCAGTTTATCTCATGTGTAAGAGTTCCCACAATATTCTGATATCACTTACTGAAAGTGAGATATCCCTGCTCCGAATTTTTCATCGTGAAAGGACTAAAAGTTACGAATAGAAGTTCTCAAGAGTATATGACTCAATCAGAGCCCTGTGGTGAAGCTCACTTAGAAAACCAATTATCTTTCTATATTATTCACAAGTCCCCTCTAACAATCACTGGCCCAGTATCTCGGCTCTTTAAGAGGACCCTTTTCAATAGGAGATTCCCTTCAATAGTACTTCAAACTCAGTTCAATCCAGCTCATAATCATGTCTTTGCACCCGTAAGAAATAGGCTGAGTCAGACCAAAAATGATGGCAAAGAGAATCTCATGTTTAAGTGGTTTGGTATATATACAAACCTGCTGAGGAAATGATTAAGACACACATAATGACACACTCTAAAAATTGCTGGGTTGTTTTAACCCAACTTTGGGTCAAATACGGACAAACCCAGCCATTGGTTTAAATTTTTTAATTAACCCAACGTTTGGGTTTTTCTCCATATTTTACCCAAATTTGGGTTAAACCAACCCAGCCTTTTTTAGAGTGCATATAAAACAGCTTAAATAGTATGTCCACCTATATATTTAAAGAGCCAATTGGCTCTGTCAGAAATGAAGAAATTGAGTCCGTCTAGGCTGTTTGACTTTCCTTTTTGGAGACCAGGATGCATATTTCCAATTAATGTCTTTAGGCATTGTGCAAGAGATCTGACATGATTCACTGGTATTAAATCAGAAGGTCTTTAGATAATAGCAAGCACTTATTGATTTACCAGCAACATTTCTAAAAACGGGCTGCTTTTAAAAGGACCTGTTACATCAATAGGTGTCTGCACAGGTAGCCAGTTTTACCCCTAAAAAACAATGGTGAACCCTTGTTGTGTTTGGCTTGGACGACTTCCAGAAGAAGCATGTGGGAAGTGATCCAGGTCTCCTTGAGATGGCTGACTGAAGCTGGGCTTGTTTTCTCCCATCTGTAATGAGAGGGGAGCAGATTGCAGCAGTAGCGTCTCATGTCTGGCCAGGACCTCTGCTCGCTTTGATCTCCCATAAAACACAAACAAGCTTTTTAAACATGGTGCTACAAGGCAGAGACTCTCACCATGTTCTCCACTGCAATGGAGAACACTGAAAACTATTTATTTAGTGAATAGAGGAGACATGAAAAGGAGTTTACACACACACATACACAAGTGTTCCCACTTACCCAATGCCTTCATATGCTAGAATATGGATGGAGCTCTTTATGAAGCATATTTCATACCCTCAACAGACTCTTTGAGAGACAATGTAATGCAAAACAAATGAGGTTGATTTTAGAACTATTCAACATTTTTCTAAATAAACTTAGCAAAATTAATTATTAATTTAATCACACTTTAGTTGAGGGTCCAATTCTCACTATTAACTATTACTTTTGCTCAATAAACTCCTAATTACTGTTGGATATAGAATATAGTCATGCAGAATAAGGCATGAATATATGCTTTATGAGTACTAATAAACAGCCAATATCCTTGCAATATGCATGATAATAAGCAACTAATAGTGAGAATTGGACCCTAAACTAAAGTGTTACCATGAATTGTATTGCTATTATTGATATTATTACATAGCCAGGTTTATTAAAAAACATGCATAACATTTGCATAATAACCAGTTCCAAATTCCAAAAGGTTTGTGGGAAAGAAATTCATACATTTGTACAGCAAGAATGAATTAAATTGATGAAAATTGACAGTAAATACATGTATAATGTTACGAAATATTTGTATTTCAAATAAAATTTCTATTCAACAAAGAATCCTGAAAAAAAATATACTAAGAAATAGTAAGAATGATTTCTGTAGGACCACGTGGCACTGTAATTTTTGCTTTGTCAACACAGTAATAAATAATATTTGAAAATATATTAAAATAGGAATCATGCATTCATGCAAATGTATAGTAGCCTATATACATTTTGGTTACACCAGATGATTTTACACCCAAGGTGACTTGCTTGTTGAGGAAGAGAGAGTTGGATAAGGGAAATCTCCTGATCTGAATAAGAATCTCCTCTCATTACACCTCGTGCTCTCACATGGTTATTAACCATGGAGGAAGCACAAGGAGGGGCTGACAACACAAACAAGGAGAAAGGGAAAAAAAACTGACTGACATTTCACAAGCTTTCATCTCTGTCCCATCATGCATCAGGGGACACTTCTGGCATTTTGTCTCCTCTTTTTTCCTCATTTTCATCAGTGTCGTCGACGGAGGTCACCTCCGTGACCCCAATATTGCAAACTGTCACTCAGAGTAAGTGAGTTTATCAACACACATCTAATCGGCCAGCCTTTCCACAGGGACTTTAACCATCTGCATACTGAGATTGGCTTTTCCCTCCTTTTCCTGCTCTGAGTCAAGGAGGCGTCGCCCTGTGCTCGCATAATTATCAACGATAAAGAGTGGCGCTAACAAGAATGTCATGGTATATTAGTGTCACTGATGCGTTTAGACACCTAAATGATATGGATTCTGTGGTTGAAAGTCTGAGGTCAAGGATGATATGGGTTGCTCAAGAGGATATTTACAATTCTGAAACTTAAAGGTGCTGTATGTCATTTTATGACTGTACTAAAGCATTACAATATCAGAATATCCTTGCAGATATTTAGGAAACACTAAGTTCACATACTCGCTTCACAGAAAAAGCAAAGCTACAGCCAGTTATTTTACTTCAGAATGTGTGTTCCTTGGCAGAATGTCTGTTTTTGTTTTTGGTCTGTGTAGTCCCACTCACTGCCTATTTACTCTGTAGTATTTTGACACCCCTTGGCTGTCAATCGATGAACAACACTGCTTATTGCAGCCATTGACACAAGCAAACGAACTGGGTTAGAGATCGCAGATTCTACCCAACCTAAAAAGCCTCAGCATCCATCTGTTCTGCATATCCAGAGACATATTAAACACGAATAAATCAACTCATCAACTTACAGAGTATGTGCCCATCGCTTTTTATTGTCAGTTGCGTTCATTCCTGTTGCATGTCCTCAATCTGGCAACCCGCATGAGCGTTGAGTCTGAGGAAGAGGTGGTGAGGGAAACAACTCTCTCCAATATTTAGAATTTAGACTGCAGTACCCATTTCAACCACTAGCTGTTGATACTACACACTGCACCTTTAACAAATTATCATATATAGGGTAAGATCTGTGACTCTGCAGAAACACCAAACAAGCAGCAGTAGTATAAATAAGCAGCAGGAGTACACGAAAATCAGGTGCTGATGTGTAATTTAGGCAATAATTATGTTCCTGCTGGCTTTTTTGGCATGTGTCACTATTTGTTTCAATTTGGGGCTGTATTCCAGATAATTGGTAGGTTTTACAATACGCGTGTGACCTTATTCCCCCCCCTACTGTTGCGAGTGAGCTCTTTTTTTTTTTGTAAGCTTTTTTTGTGAGACCATGTGCTGTCACCGTGTAGGTGTGCAAGTGTTTCTGTGTTAGTGACATTGAAACAGCAGGCTCCATATTGTCCTTCATCTGTTTATGGTAATTATGACTTTTGTAACTTTTCAGCACAGGAGGCTAGTCGGCCCGATTCCATACGAAGGGTTCAAATGCTTTATTGGGGAACAGCTGCACTTAGTTAAAAAAAAAAAAAAAAAAAAACCTTTGTATCTAAGCATGCGTGTGTTTTCCTTTTCTTATAAAGGAAGAAATATCATGCGCTTGTCACGGCAAAATCCCTCCCTATGTTCATTGTGCAGAAATTCAATAACGTGTTATTAAAAATGCTCGCAGCCATTGTAAAGACGACCCGCACGTTCAGACCGAGGTGGAGAGCTGATTACGCATTTTAATGAGACTGTGATTCACGGCAAGAAAAAGGTGAATAAAAGACTGAAAAACAAAATGTGTCGTGCCAAACAATAAGCTGCGAGAACTATATCTGCATTCTGACAAAGTTGCATAAAACACTGGAAAGGGCTGCTCTGATTCTCAGGCTAAATGTGGAGGACATGTCTGTGTGTAACTGTCCTCTTCATATTGACAGCCAAAGTGGTCTAATAAGGGTCTCTCTCATCCTATTTCACATTTGCTGTTAGGCACATCCTTCTCTCTTCGTACTCCAGATATTTTTTCGTCTCATTTCATCCCTATTCCTCCCCAATTTTCCTCTGGACCTATCATATCTGACGCCCTTTATCCCTCTCTCAGTGCCTTGTCACTCATCAGTGGCTAATCTCTTAGGTTAGTGGAGGTCAGGTAAGATCAAGAGGTCAACTCCCTGGTCCTCCTGCTGAACAAATAACAGACAGTGAACTCTGAACCTCGCCTTTGCATGAGAATCAACATCATTTTTCTGCAGCTGGTTACCACAGCAACCAGGACACTGCCAAACGCCTGCCCTAGGGTTTGAGACACCCCACTTCTCTCTCTCTCTCTCTCTCTCTCTCTCTCTCTCTCTCTCTCTCTCTCTCTCTCTCTCTCTCTCTCGCACGCACTTACTCCCCTCTCATCTGCATCACAGATGAGTCCTCTCTCTACTCTGCACAAAAAAGAGGGGAAAAAAATCATTCATCCATAATTCATTGTGTGTGTCCCACCCCCCTTCCGGCACGACACCCCATCCTAGTAACAGGAACCTAGCAACAGCAACAACTCGCCACTCTGCTTTCAGCCTATGGGCAACTTTCAAATCTCATCAAATTCAACCAATAGGGTGAGAGAGGAGAGGAGAGGAGTGAAGGGGAGAATATGTTTTTTCTAGACAACTGCTACACAGTCAGGGTGTGTTCCAATCGTCCAATAGTACCCTGAAAAGTGAATTTCAAGAGGGATTCATCAGTATGGAGTATAGCATCAGTATAGTACAAATCACTTAAGATATGTGTCCACTACAATGTATGACCATGGGTTACACATTTATGAAGGTACATCACATTTATTTACGGTTGAACATTACAGTGTTTTCACTAAATAAAAGGATTTCACGCATGTTGATTTATATTTACTGATATATAATGTAATGATATATATTTACATTATAAATTGTAAATAATTTGCATATTGATGTAATTACTGTTTTATTTATTATATCAATGCTATTTATATAATAATATATAATATTTATATAATAATTTTATTTGCAGTTTATAATGTCATCATGTTTGATGACTTTGCAGGACATTCCAAACTAATCAATCTTGGGGATTGGACCAATATAAATATACAGTTTACTGTATAAAAGTCTTGGGCATGTTAGCATTTTCATCAAAGAAAAAAAAAACTTTTGTCCTCTGTACACTTGCGCATAGTTCCCTTTCATTGTCACTCCGATCATCTGTTGGATGACGACGAATGTGGTTTCGCTTAGAAAGCCTATCGACTTTGAGTATACAAAATGAGCCAATGGCAAAGAAAATGCCATGGGTCTGCAGAATTTGCATAGCGTAACTCTGCCTTACCTCGTGGGTATAAAGGAGGGTGCCGGCAACATGTTATGTTTTCGCTTCGGAGCCAGGGGTATCTTTTCACTCCACAGCCATTTCCGACTTCGCTCCACGAGACGAGCCCCTCTCTCCGTTGTTGGTGTGACGGTGATCTGCTGAGTTCACATTGCCTGCTGTCTTTTTAAAGACGGCTTGCCCGTGCATTTCTAGTTGCAATCGACTCATTTCCGCGCTTTCCGCTGGGCCTCTTACCGTGGGGATCGTCTTAGTTCAGAGAAGAAACATATCTGCATGTTGCAGGCGTGTCATGATTCTGCCTTCTTGTCTTTGATTTTCTCTAGTCGTGAGGCAGGATCATGACAGAAACATGTTTTGTGTGCAAGCGCATGGCCTGTTTGGGCCATGTGCTTGTGTTGTCTCGTTTCTTTACTCCGCCCCCTTGTTATCCTCGTCTCGCCATTATTGTCTAGTCAGTCTCACCTGTCCTCGTCATTAGTGTTCCCTATTTAATCCCCTTGTGTTTGCTGTCCTGTGTCGGTTCATTGCCATATGTTGCCAAATGTTATCCGTGCCAAGTTTGTGAGTACCTGTCAAGAGTGTTTGTCCTGTTTATCTATTGCTCGTGTCAGTCGTTTATCTAGTAGAATTTTGTCAGTACCTTGTCTAGTCAGTCACCTTGTCAGAGTCTTGTTTTGCCCCCTCGTGGGCTTTGTTTTCCCCTTTTTGTCCACAATAAACTATTTGTGATTGCACACCGTCTACTTCTGGGTTCATCCGACACCCTTACCATAACAGGCGTCCTATACCCAAGAGGTAAGGTGGAGATACGCTGTGCAAATACCGCAGAATCATGGCATTTTCTTCCCCATTGGCTCGTTTTGTATACTCAAAGTCGACAGGCTTTCTAAGCAAAACCGCATTTATCGTTATCAGATGGAACGTCTCCGTTACCTACCAAGGGAACGAGGGTTACATGCGTAACTGAGACGTTTTTCAGGTAGCTTTGCAGGTTGGTTTCTTCAAACGTCTTGGACATCTTGCTGCAGTTCTTCTGAATTTAGTCTTGTTTCAGTTTTTGTCCTCATGTTATCACAGATGGACTTGATGATGGTGAGATCAGATCTTTGTGTGGATACAAAAAAAAAAAAATTTCAGACTCCTTGTGCATATAAAACTCTCACTGGATGATTAATGGCAAAAGCAATATTTGGAAATGTAAATTGGTATTTCCTACTGACACACTACGGCAAACTATATAAATATAGTTTGTATAGATTTGTGTAGCCACAGAGTGTACAAATAACAAGGTCATATGAGACACAGCCCACTTTTAGGCATATAAATTTTGGGAACTATATTCTCAGAAGGCGAAGCACTGCTACTTGGGCAGAGTGATTACCACAGCACCTGAGACGCACCGTGGTGAGGAGCAGAGAGTTTGTTCAGAGTTGGAGTAATAGTGTCAGCAATTACTAGATAGTAAAAGCATAGTTTACAGTCATGGGTGTTCATTTTACTGTAGTAGATTCATTCATTTGATCAGTGGGTGGGACTTCACTTGCAGATACTGAAATCAATATCAGCCATCTTGTTTGGAAGCTAAGCTAACAAGCGCCATTGAGAAACAAAGTTATGACTATGATGGAAGAAACTAAACATGATATGGAATCTTATATTTTGAAATTCTGCTGCTCGAATCCGATGTTCGTGGCTGTTGTGGGAGTTGTTGTCTTACAGCTACAAATGCGCCCCTCAGTTATTTTCTGCCTTTTTGAGGTCAAGAGTGCACCAAATTTAAAAATTATTCTATATTTCAACTATATGTATATGATCCGCTTTCAATAAAGATTCATGTTGAAATGGGTGAAATGCTCCTTTAATTCTGTACGCGCTCAACTCTTAACACACGCTCGCTCAACTTGCAACAGTGTTACAAGTGTGCCACAAAATCAACCAATCGGAAAATTAAAGGTCAATTGTGATTGGCTGTTCGTCTCCAATCAAATCGCTAGTAGAACCAAAGCCCGTCTGGTCGAACTACTACAGCATCCCACTTTAAATAGGCAAACTGGACTTTAAGGAGAGAACATGTGCAAATAAAATTGTAAGGGGTGTCCTTACCTTCGAACTTTTCCCTTTACCATTAAAATGAAAAAAACAATATATATATATACTAAAAGATCATTCTAAAGAAATTATAAGTATATTGAGAACCAGATACCTCACTCTTCCTATCCCACCAAAAGCTAAATTAACTAATTTTAAAATGAACTCATTTTAAATGATATTTATCCATGTAATATGTTTCTGAAACAAATGTTTAATATTGCTCAGAATAATTATACCGTCTGTGATTTGGAGATGGAGACTTTAGAACATTTGTTTTTTGATATGTAATTATATAAAATCCTTTTGGGGTTTGGTCCAAAAGTGGATATTTTAAAGGGACTCTCAAGCGCCAGTGTTAGAGTTTTGTTAGATTAGATATGGGGTTATATTGAAGGATAAAAAATAGACTGGATGTATAACAGTCTAATTATTTTAGCTAGCAGTTTATACATAAGTGTAGATTTATGAAGGTAAGACCATTGCTTTTGGTTTTTATGGCAGAGTTAACTCTGTACCTATAAGAAAGCTTTGAAAAATATAAAATTAGGACAACCCTTGGAGGTTATCAAAATTATACTCAATTTAATAACTGATTAGACCTCTGTGATATTTTATGTTCTATTTATTTATTTACGTATTTATTTATTTATTGTGTTTACAAAAATCTTAAATTGTTTTGATATTGAAGTTATGTATTGTTAATATGAATTTGTAATGCCTGATTTTGATTGTTTAATAATAATAATGGTCCCACTTTATATTAAGTGGCTTTAAGTACTGTGTACTTACATAGGAAAATAAGTACAATGTACTTATTGTGTTCAGGTTGTATTGTAAAACACTTTTGCTGCTATTGAGGTGTGATATGGGTAAGGTTAGGGACAGGTGTGGTGGTATGGGTAGGTATCAGGGTGGGTTAAGGTGTAAGGGAAGGGTCAACTGTGTAATTACTCACTCAGGATTGAGGCACACATATGACCTAAGGGGTAGGACCTAAGGGGTTACAAATGTAAAGTGAATTTTATAAAAAAAAAAAAGTTGGTTGTCCTTTAAAAATATAGTTCAGCTGTTCTGCTCTGCTCTGGTACCAATGGACCACAGCTGAATCTGGTTGTCACTCCTTGTTATGACTTTAAGGGTCATGTGTTTGGTTTGGGGTGTGTTCCTTTTCTTTCTCAGGTAGTGGCCCCTCCCCCCATGTCTCAGCTGTATGAGTTAGTGGCAGCAAGTGTGCCTGATCAACAATCAGTGCTTGGAGGATAAGAAGGCTTGGTATTTTCTTCACAGTAGCTCTCTATTTGTTTTGCCCTTGCTACTACACTGTGATCTGCAGACCAACCTCATTCAACCAGTGCGTTGAACCCCTTGAATATTTTTGTGAGTTCAGAACAAGAAGAAGGCGTTTGTGGTGAGAGAGGCAGAGCATCAGCTCATCAGCCAGCACACGTGTACATTTACTATGGCTAAAATGTTAACGTATTGACTACATTCACACTGTCAGTCCAAATACGATTATCTTTGTATCCAATTGGAATTTGATCTAAAATGACCAACACACTCCTGGTCGGTCCTCAAGAGGGGGAGACCGTGAGAACCGCCTCCTCCAAAGGGAGGCTTGGTACATTTTAAATTTTAACACATGTATTCCCAATGGAATGAATGAGGACCTGACTCTAAGCTGTTTCCTGTAAACATATTATTAGTATTGTATTATATGTTGTATCTAAATATGAGTCTTTGTCTTTCATTAATGGACTCATTTAAACATTGGTAACATGTGCATCATTTTAAAATCATTGGTTGATGTGATTATGGGTGTGTCAACTGGTGTGGGTATATAAGATTGAATCTTTGCACACTGAAGAAGGCACGCGCCGAAACGCGTTTGTGTAAAATTAACTGTCTATGCAAAGTGCGGCCTCTTTCTTCCATATATGTACTCTAATTATTAGGCCAGCACTCTTAAAATAAGTTCAAACTATTGAGTGAAGCCTGCTCCAACCGCCATTCATTTAATATAATATAGACACAATGGCAGTTCACAGTGTTTTATCTCTATTTAATGCTTTGATTGCAGTAGGAACAAAGGAATGTCGATTAGACCTGCACATCAAGACCCTATACATCCTTCCTCATGGCAATCATTTAAAGTGGGCATTCAGGATATTAGTATCGTCTCCAATAATTTTCTTTGCATAATTCTAGAAAATATACTAAAGTAGGCCTACATATTATTTTAAAGTGTGTTAAAAGTTGTATTGTGAAAATACGTAAAAGCATGATGCTGCTAATATAGGCTACTTTTAATATATTTAAAGATTTCTTTAAATTTCTGTTAGAATATTTGCAATGTTGAAAAAATTAATATATTTCAAATACAGTAAAGTATACTTTTTTCACTTGGGTTGGGTAGTAAATAAGTTGACGTAGTTGCAAAGTTACTAGTCAGAATGTCTGTTGGATGGGCATCAAAATAAAGAGTTAGCAGATATTAAGCTAAGACAGTTTACTAATACTCTAATGAGAGTTAGTTGATAATATAAAATTTAAAAATAAATAAATATGGGGATAAATGTAATAAGTGTACATTTATTTGCTTATTTATTTGTTTGTTTGTTTGTTTGTTTGTTTGCTTGTTTACTTATTTATTTAACATTTTTAGAGGTTTGGTCCTCCATAGTATAAAACGTACTTAGGCCTACATGTATAGTTAGAATGTCTAAAGTGGACCAAAATAAAGTGTTACCTCATTTTAATCTTCAAATATTTCATTTCCCTGAAGCATACAGTATGAGAAATGTTACTGAGAAATGTTGAATCACAGATCAGACTTCCCATAGCAGTCCTCCACATCGTGAATTAAGCTGTGGCCACGGCAGGCCGGTTCCCCTTAGATACACAAAACAGCAAGCTAATTACTGTGTTAAACCTATTCATAAATCATGTCTGCTCATATTGAACTAATGCCTCATGAGATGCTGTGTCAACGTTTTCTTTTGCACGAGTGTGTTAACTACGAGACATGCAAAAACAAATTAATGCAATGCTTGCTATTAAGGATCAGTAAATAAAAGCGCAACTGAAGACACAAGCACAGATAACACTATTTAGGGAGTTTTTATGGCCTTTGTTTCATGAGTTGGCTTCATTAAGTCTTAAGGCTTAATGAAGTTGAACATTATAATGTGGTAATTCGGGTACAATCTTAACACTGGTAAAGGGAAAATGACTTTACAGACTTTAAGCCTGCATTTTTGCTGACTTCGTTTTGAATACTGTACAGTATGTGCTGAAGAAATGACTTTTTATTTATTTATAGTTTTCTTCAGCGAAAGTGACCATATTAATGAATGATTTTCTCATCTGTCTGTGTGTGTGTGTGTGTGTGTGCACATATCGTCTGTCTTTCTTATTGGTTGTTCTTTTTGGGTAAAAGAAAAATGTAAAATGTGAAATATTTAAGATATAACATTTGAGTAGGTACAAGGAAGCATCTGGACACTGGTATCAGTGTAGCTCAGACCTGTTACAGTATGATTAAGATACAGAGACTGTTTCTTATAAAAGCAGTTTCACATGAAAAACATCATGAGTGTCTCTATGCTAAAGAGATCTGAAGATGGTTAAAACCATTTGGGGTTATAATGTAGAAGCATTGTCCTCAGGCATAGACAAAAGAAAGATGGGGAGTAAAGAGACGAAGCAAAAGAAAAGAAAAAAGACTCCGGAGAATAGGAGAGAATGGAAGGAAACAGGAGTAAGAGAGAAAGACCTCACCGGAGAGCTGTGTGTTAGAGCATTGTTTACCTGAGATGGGTCGATGTGTGGGAGGTGAGGGGGCAGACTACTCTCTGTATCTGTCTTTCCCTCATTCTCCATCTCACAAAGGCAATGTTTTTTTAAACATTGTAAGCCTACGGCAATTATTGCTATCCGCTGACCAGACTGTCTTAGTCATCGGCCAGTTTACAACAGGAGATCATTCTAAATCAGTTTTCAGATTATGCCAAATGCCTGTTGGTATACTTTAAGTGGAGCACAATGTTTGTCTATAGCGTACAGAAAACATTTGCAAAAACTTTTACTCTTACATTTTAATTATCGTGCTGTGGTACCAAATGCTGCAACTGACTATTCAAAATCATCCATTAAAGAGAGCTGGAAGTCATGTGAGGCAGTGTTTAATGAATTCAGTCTGGAGAAAATATTCTTTCTTGAAGAAACTGTTCAATTGTTCAGCTGTAAAACATGAAACCATTGAAGGGTCTTATTTTAGGTAGTGTCAGTGATCATGAATACAGGAAATAAACGCTATATGAAAACTTAAGTATACCAACAAAATTATTAACCCTTTAGCCCATATAAACCTTGCCTTAATATATCACGTCAGTAGTATTAAACCAACTACTATATAAAAACCAGTGGTGGAATGTAACGAAGTACAAATACTTTGTTACTTTACTTAAGTACATTTTTCACGTATCTTTACTTTACTTAAGTAGAATAAATAGCGCACACTTTTTACTTTTACTTCGTTACATTTTGCAGCAATTATAATACTTTCTACTCCACTACATTTCTACAACTTCTGTTACATTTTCATTACATTTTCTGATCAGTTTTTCCCCTGCCAAAACGTAATCTGGCCATCCGTCCGTTGCACCTTTGTCTCACCAGTGACGTTTGGTTGCCATAGAGCCTCCATTTTTGCACTCAGGTCTAAGTCCCATGGCCCTCTATCAGAATCCAGAGTTTTGAGAAGATTGGAGGAACGTAATTTTTTTGCCCGAAAACTAAAAAATGAAAGGGGTAACACTGTCATTTTTTTTTTCGCGTCGAGTTTTTGAATTTCGATATCTCAGCTCTGGAAGGGTCTAGAGCCTCCATTTTTGCGCTCAGGTCAAAGTCTCGTGGCCCTCTATCAGAATCCATAGTTTTGAGAAGATTGGAGAAACTTAATTTTTCGCCCGAAAATGAAAAAAAAACGAAAGGGGTAACACTGTCATTTTTTTTTTCGGGTCGAAATTTTGAATTTCGATATCTCAGCTCTGGAAGGGTCTAGAGCCTCCATTTTTGCACTCAGGTCAAAGTCTTGTGGCCCTCTATCAGAATCCAGAGTTTTGAGAAGATTGGAGAAACTTAATTTTTCGCCCAAAAACGAAAAAAACGAAAGGGGTAACACTGTCGTTTTTTTTTTCGGGTCAAAATTTTGAATTTAGATATTTCAGCTCTGGAAGGGTCTAGAGCCTCCATTTTTGCACTCAGGTCAAAGTCTCATGGCCCTCTATCAGAATCCAGAGTTTTGAGAAGATTGGAGAAACTTAATTTTTCGCCCGAAAACGAAAAAAACAAAAGGGGTAACACTGTCGTTTTTTTCGGGTCGAAATTTTGAATTTTGATATCTCAGCTCTGGAAGGGTCTAGAGCCTCCATTTTTGCACTCAGGTCAAAGTTTCGTGGCCCTCTCTCAGAGTCCAGAGTTTTGAGAAGATTGGAGAAACTTAATTTTTCGCCCGAAAATGAAAAAAAAAAAACGAAATAGGTAACACTGTCATTTTTTTTTTCGAGTCAAAATTTTTAATTTCGATATCTCAGCTCTGGAAGGGTCTAGAGCCTCCATTTTTGCACTCAGGTCAAAGTTTCATGGCCCTCTATCAGAATCCAGAGATTTGAGAAGATTGGAGAAACTTAATTTTTCGCCCGAAAATGAAAAAAAAAAACGAAATAGGTAACACTATCATTTTTTTTTCGAGTCAAAATTTTTAATTTCGATATCTCAGCTCTGGAAGGGTCTAGAGCCGCCATTTTTGCACTCAGGTCAAAGTCTCATGGCCCTCTATCAGAATCCAGAGTTTTGAGAAGATTGGAGAAACTTAATTTTTCGCCCGAAAACGAAAAAAACAAAAGGGGTAACCCTGTCGTTTTTTTCGGGTCGAAATTTTGAATTTTGATATCTCAGCTCTGGAAGGGTCTAGAGCCTCCATTTTTGCACTCAGGTCAAAGTTTCGTGGCCCTCTCTCAGAGTCCAGAGTTTTGAGAAGATTGGAGAAACTTAATTTTTCGCCCGAAAATGAAAAAAAAAAACGAAATAGGTAACACTGTCATTTTTTTTTCGAGTCAAAATTTTTAATTTCGATATCTCAGCTCTGGAAGGGTCTAGAGCCTCCATTTTTGCACTCAGGTCAAAGTTTCATGGCCCTCTATCAGAATCCAGAGTTTTGAGAAGATTGGAGAAACTTAATTTTTCGCCCGAAAACGAAAAAAAAAACGAAAGGGGTAAAACACTGTCATTTTTTTTTCGGGTCGAAATTGTGAATTTCGATATCTCAGCTCTGGAAGGGTCTAGAGCCTCCATTTTTGCACTCAGGTCAAAGTCTCGTGGCCCTCTATCAGAATCCAGAGTTTTGAGAAGATTGGAGAAACTTAATTTTTCGCCCGAAAACGAAAAAAACGAAAGGGGTAACACTGTGGGTTTTTTTTTTCTGGTCGAAATTTTTTAATTTCGATATCTCAGCTCTGGAACGGTCTAGAGCCTCCATTTTTGCTCTCAGATCAAAGTCTTGTGGCCCTCTATCACAATCCAGAGTTTTGAGAAGATTGGAGAAACTTAATTTTTCGCCCGAAAACGAAAAAAAACCGAAAGGGGTAACACTGTCGTTTTTTTTCGGTTCGAAATTTTTAATTTTGATATGTCAGCTCTGGAAGGGTCTAGAGCCCCCATTTTTTGCACTCAGGTCAAAGTTTCGTGGCCCTCTATCAGAATCCAGAGTTTTGAGAAGATTGGAGAAACTTAATATTTCGCCCGAAAACGAAAAAAAACAAAAGGGGTAACACTGTCATTTTTTTTTTTCAGGTCGAAATTTTGAATTTCGATATCTCAGCTCTGGAAGGGTCTAGAGCCTCCATTTTTTCACTCAGGTCAAAGTCTCGTTGCCCTCTATCAGAATCCAGAGTTTTGAGAAGAATGGAGAAACCTAATTTTTCGCCCGAAAAAAAAAACAAAAAACGAAAGGGGTGACACTGTCATTTTTTTTTCAGGTCGAAATTTTGAATTTCGATATCTCAGCTCTGGAAGGGTCTAGAGCCTCCATTTTTGCACTCAGGTCAAAGTCTCGTGGCCCTCTATCAGAATCCAGAGTTTTGAGAAGATTGGAGAAACTTAATTTTTCACCCGAAAACGAAAAAAACGAAAGGGGTAACACTGTCGGGGTGTTTTTCGGGTCGAAATTTTGAATTTTGATATCTCAGCTCTGGAAGGGTCTAGAGCCTCAATTTTTGCACTCAGGTCAAAGTTTCGTGGCCCTCTATCAGAATCCAGAGTTTTGAGAAGATTGGAGAAACTTAATTTTTCGCCCGAAAATGAAAAAAAACGAAAGGGGTAACACTGTCGTTTTTTTTTCAGTCGAAATTTTGAATTTCGATATCTCAGCTCTGGAAGGGTCTAGAGCCTCCATTTTTGCACTCAGGTCAAAGTCTCGTGGCCCTCTATCAGAATCCAGAGTTTTGAGAAGATTGGAGAAACTTATTTTTTCGCCCGAAAACGAAAAAAACGAAAGGGGTAACACTGTCGTTTTTTTTTTTTCGGGTAAAAATTTTGAATTTCGATATCTCAGTTCTGGAAAGGTCTAGAGCCTCCATTTTTGCACTCAGGTCAAAGTCTCGTGGCCCTCTATCAGAATCCAGAGTTTTGAGAAGAATGGAGAAAATTAATTTTTCGCCCGAAAACAAAAAAAAACGAAAGGGGTAACACTGTCGTTTTTTTTTCAGTCGAAATTTTGAATTTTGATATCTCAGCTCTGGAAGGGTCTAGAGCCTGCATTTTTGCACTCAGGTCAAAGTTTCGTGGCCCTCTATCAGAATCCAGAGTTTTGAGAAGATTGGAGAAACTTAATTTTTCGCCCGAAAATGAAAAAAAAACGAAAGGGGTAACACTGTCGTTTTTTTTTTCGGGTCAAAATTTAGAATTTCGATATCTCAGCTCTGGAAGGGTCTAGAGCCTCCATTTTTGCACTCAGGTCAAAGTCTCGTGGCCCTCTATCAGAATCTAAAGTTTTGAGAAGATTGAAGAAACTTAATTTTTCGCCCGAAAACGAAAAAACGAAAGGGGTAACACTGTCGGGTTTTTTTTCGGGTCGAAATTTTGAATTTCGATATCTCCGCTCTGGAAGGGTCTAGAGCCTCCATTTTTGCACTCAGGTCAAAGTTTCGTGGCCCTCTATCAGAATCCAGAGTTTTGAGAAGATTGGAGAAACTTAATTTTTCGCCTGAAAACGAAAAAAACGAAAGGGGTAACACTGTCGTTTTTTTTTCGGGTCGAAATTTTGAATTTTGATATCTCAGCTCTGGAAGGGTCTAGAGCCTCCATTTTTGCACTCAGGTCAAAGTCTCGTGGCCCTCTATCAGAATCCAGAGTTTTGAGAAGATTGGAGAAACTTAATTTTTCGCCCGAAAATGAAAAAAAACGAAAGGGGTAACACTGTCGTTTTTTTTTTCGGGTCGAAATTTTGAATTTTGATATCTCAGCTCTGGAAGGGTCTAGAGCCTCCATTTTTGCACTCAGGTCAAGTCTCGTGGCCCTCTATCAGAATCCAGAGTTTTGAGAAGATTGGAGAAACTTAATTTTTCGCCCGAAAACGAAAAAAACGAAAGGGGTAACACTGTCTTTTTTTTCGGGTCGAAATTTTGAATTTCGATATCTCAGCTCTGGAAGGGTCTAGAGCCTCCATTTTTGCACTCAGGTCAAAGTTTCGTGGCCCTCTATCAGAATCCAGAGTTTTGAGAAGATTGGAGAAACTTAATTTTTCGCCCGAAAACAAAAAAAAAACGAAAGGGGTAACACTGTCATTTTTTTTTTCGGGTCGAAATTTTGAATTTCGATATCTCAGCTCTGGAAGGGTCTAGAGCCTCCATTTTTGCACTCAGGTCAAAGTCTCATGGCCCTCTATCAGAATCCAGAGTTTTGAGAAGATTGGAGAAACTTAATTTTTCGCCCGAAAACGAAAAAAACGAAAGGGGTAACACTGTCGTTTTTTTTTTCGGGTCGAAATTTTGAATTTTGATATCTCAGCTCTGGAAGGGTCTAGAGCCTCCATTTTTGCACTCAGGTCAAAGTCTCATGGCCCTCTATCAGAATCCAGAGTTTTGAGAAGATTGGAGAAACTTAATTTTTCGCCCGAAAACGAAAAAAAACGAAAGGGGTAACACTGTCATTTTTTTTCGGGTCGAAATTTTGAATTTCGATATCTCAGCTCTGGAAGGGTCTAGAGCCTCCATTTTTGCACTCAGGTCAAAGTTTCATGGCCCTCTATCAGAATCCAGAGTTTTGAGAAGATTGGAGAAACTTAATTTTTTTCGCCCGAAAACGAAAAAAAACGAAAGGGGTAACACTGTCGTTTTTTTTTTTGGGTCAAAATTTTGAATTTCGATATCTCAGCTCTGGAAGGGTCTAGAGCCTCCATTTTTGCACTCAGGTCAAAGTCTCGTGGCCCTCTATCAGAATCCAGAGTTTTGAGAAGATTGGAGAAACTTAATTTTTCGCCCGAAAACGAAAAAAAACGAAAGGGGTAACACTGTCGTTTTTTTTTCGGGTCGAAATTTTGAATTTCGATATCTCAGCTCTGGAAGGGTCTAGAGCCTCCATTTTTGCACTCAGGTCAAAGTCTCGTGGCCCTCTATCAGAATCCAGAGTTTTGAGAAGATTGGAGAAACTTAATTTTTCGCCCGAAAACAAAAAAAAAACGAAAGGGGTAACACTGTCGTTTTTTTTTCGGGTCGAAATTTTGAATTTCGATATCTCAGCTCTGGAAGGGTCTAGAGCCTCCATTTTTGCACTCAGGTCAAAGTCTCGTGGCCCTCTATCAGAATCCAGAGTTTTGAGAAGATTGGAGAAACTTAATTTTTCGCCCGAAAATGGAAAAAAACGAAAGGGGTAACACTGTCGTTTTTTTTTTCGGGTCGAAATTTTGAATTTTGATATCTCAGCTCTGGAAGGGTCTAGAGCCTCCATTTTTGCACTCAGGTCAAAGTCTCGTGGCCCTCTATCAGAATCCAGAGTTTTGAGAAGATTGGAGAAACTTAATTTTTCGCCCGAAAACGAAAAAAACGAAAGGGGTAACACTGTCGTTTTTTTTTCGGGTCGAAATTTTGAATTTTGATATCTCAGCTCTGGAAGGGTCTAGAGCCTCCATTTTTTGCACTCAGGTCAAAGTTTCGTGGCCCTCTATCAGAATCCAGAGTTTTGAGAAGATTGGAGAAACTTAATTTTTCGCCCGAAAATGAAAAAAAACGAAAGGGGTAACACTGTCGTTTTTTTTCGGTCGAAATTTTGAATTTTGATATCTCAGCTCTGAAGGGTCTAGAGCCTCCATTTTTGCACTAAGGTCAAAGTCTCGTGGCCCTCTATCAGAATCCAGAGTTTTGAGAAGATTGGAGAAACTTAATTTTCGCGCCGAAAACGAAAAAAACGAAAGGTAACACTGTCGTTTTTTTTTCGGTCGAAATTTGAATTTCGATATCTCAGCTCTGGAAGGGTCTAGAGCCTCCATTTTTGCACTCAGGTCAAAGTCTCAGGCCCTCTATCATAATCCAGAGTTTTGAGAAGATTGGAGAAACTTAATTTTTCGCCCGAAAATGAAAAAAAAACGAAAGGGGTAACACTGTCGTTTTTTTTCGGGTCGAAATTTTGAATTTCGATATCTCAGCTCTGGAAGGTCTAGAGCCTCCATTTTTGCACTCAGGTCAAAGTCTCGTGCCCTCTATCATAATCCAGAGTTTTGAGAAGATTGGAGAAACTTAATTTTTCGCC
>NW_024121766.1:0-24152 GCF_016745375.1 Pimephales promelas
TGAAAAAAAATGGAGGCTCTAGACCTTTCCAGAGCTGAGATATCAAAATTCAAAATTTCGACCCGAAAAAAAAACGACAGTGTTACCCCTTTCGTTTTTTTTCATTTTCGGGCGAAAAATTAAGTTTCTCCACTCTCCTCAAAACTCTGGATTATGATAGAGGGCTGTGAGACTTTGACCTGAGTGCAAAAATGGAGGCTCTAGACCCTTCCAGAGCTGAGATATCAAAATTCAAAATTTCGACCCGAAAAAAAAAAACGACAGTGTTACCCCTTACTTTTTTTTTCATTTTCGGGCGAAAAATTAAGTTTCTCCAATCTTTTCAAAACTCTGGATTATGATAGAGGGCTTTGAGACTTTGACCTGAGTGCAAAAATGGAGGCTCTAGACCCTTCCAGAGCTGAGATATCAAAATTCAAAATTTCGATCCGAAAAAAAAACGACAGTGTTACCCCTTTCGTTTTTTTTCATTTTTGGGCGAAAAATTAAGTTTCTCCAATCTTCTCAAAACTCTGGATTATGATAGAGGGATGTGAGACTTTGACCTGGGTGCAAAAATGGAGGCTCTAGACCCTTCCAGAGCTGAGATATCAAAATTCAAAATTTCGACCCGAAAAAAAAAAAAACGACAGTGTTACCCCTTACGTTTTTTTTCATTTTCGGGCGAAAAATTAAGTTTCTCCAATCTTCTCAAAACTCTGGATTATGATAGAGGGCTGTGAGACTTTGACCTGAGTGCAAAAATGGAGGCTCTAGACCCTTCCAGAGCTGAGATATCAAAATTCAAAATTTCGACCCGAAAAAAAAACCCGACAGTGTTACCCCTTACGTTTTTTTTCATTTTCGGGCGAAAAATTAAGTTTCCCCAATCTTTTCAAAACTCTGGATTATGATAGAGGGCTGTGAGACTTTGACCTGAGTGCAAAAATGGAGGCTCTAGACCCTTCCAGAGCTGAGATATCAAAATTCAAAATTTCGACCCGAAAAAAAAAACGACAGTGTTACCCCTTTCGTTTTTTTTCCTTTTCGGGCGAAAAATTACGTTTCTCCAATCTTCTCAAAACTCTGGATTATGATAGAGGGCTGTGAGACTTTGACCTGAGTGCAAAAATGGAGGCTCTAGACCCTTCCAGAGCTGAGATATCAAAATTCAAAATTTCGACCCGAAAAAAAAACGACAGTGTTACCCCTTACGTTTTTTTTCATTTTTGGGCGAAAAATTAAGTTTCTCCAATCTTCTCAAAACTCTGGATTATGATAGAGGGCTGTGAGACTTTGACCTGAGTGCAAAAATGGAGGCTCTAGACCCTTCCAGAGCTGAGATATCAAAATTCAAAATTTCGACCCGAAAAAAAACCGACAGTGTTACCCCTTACGTTTTTTTTCATTTTTGGGCGAAAAATTAAGTTTCTCCAATCTTCTCAAAACTCTGGATTATGATAGAGGGCTGTGAGACTTTGACCTGAGTGCAAAAATGGAGGCTCTAGACCCCTCCAGAGCTGAGATATCAAAATTCAAAATTTCGACCCGAAAAAAAAACGACAGTGTTACCCCTTTCGTTTTTTTCATTTTCGGGCGAAAAATTAAGTTTCTTCAATCTTCTCAAAACTCTGGATTCTGATAGAGGGCCACGAGACTTTGACCTGAGTGCAAAAATGGAGGCTCTAGACCCTTCCAGAGCTTAGATATCAAAATTCAAAATTTCGACTCGAAAAAAAAATGACAGTGTTACCCCTTTCGTTTTTTTTTCGTTTTCGGGCGAAAAATTAAGTTTCTCCAATCTTCTCAAAACTCTGGATTCTGATAGAGGGCCACGAAACTTTGACCTGAGTGCAAACATGGAGGCTCTAGACCCATCCAGAGCTGAGATATCAAAATTCAAAATTTCGACCCGAAAAAAAAAACGACAGTGTTACCCCTTTCGTTTTTTTTCGTTTTCGGGCGAAAAATTAAGTTTCTCCAATCTTCTCAAAACTCTGGATTATTATAGAGGGCTGTGAGACTTTGACCTGAGTGCAAAAATTGAGGATCTAGACCCTTCCAGAGCTGAGATATCAAATTTCAAAATTTCGACTCGAAAAAAAAACGACAGTGTTACCCCTTTCGTTTTTTTTCATTTTTGGGCGAAAAATTAAGTTTCTCCAATCTTCTCAAAACTCTGGATTCTGATAGAGGGCCAAGAAACTTTGACCTGAGTGCAAAAATGGAGGCTCTAGACCCTTCCAGAGCTGAGATATCAAAATTCAAAATTTCGACCCGAAAAAAAAACGACAGTGTTACCCCTTTCTTTTTTTTTTCATTTTCAGGCGAAAAATTAAGTTTCTTCAATCTTCTCAAAACTCTGGATTCTGATAGAGGGCCACGAGACTTTGACCTGAGTGCAAAAATGGAGGCTCTGGACCCTTCCTGAGCTGAGATATTGAGATCCCCCGTAGGGCCGTCCCGAAATTCCACCGTCCAGCAACCCACTATTTTTATAATGGGATAAATGCTACGTGGGATCTCATTATCTCAGCTCAGGAAGGGTCTAGAGACTCAATTTTTGCACTCAGGTCTAAGTCTCATGGCCCTCTATCAGAATCCAGAGTTTCAAGAAGATCAGAGAAACTCAAAATTTCGCCCCCCGAAAAAAAACAAAAGGGGTAACACTGTCGTTTTTTTTCGGGGGGCGAAATTTTGAGTTTCTCCAATCTTGTCAAAACTCTGGATTCTGATAGAGGGCCATGAGACTTAGACCTGAGTGCAAAAATGGAGTCTCTAGACCCTTCCTGAGCTGAGATATTGAGATCCCACGTAGGGCCGTCCCGAAATTCCACCGTCCGCGAACCCACTATTTTTATAATGGGATAAATGCTTATGGTTATGGTGGTCCCGTCGGCCGGTCCCCCAAAAATTTCGGGGGGCTGGCGCGCTCGTCCGCCAACCCGCGTCCGTTTGCCTACGGCCCAAGTACGGAATGGACCTTTTTTTCGGCCCTGGACTAGCTAGAGAAAATAAAATCAACCCATTGTTTCTCCAGAGGCTAGGATGAAGGAACTAAAAAATACTTTCGCGTTCATTTGTACATCCGAACACTGAGCAACTGCAATGCTTCGCTCGTTTGCAAGCCATGATATCTCTCGAGGAAACACTCAAATCTTAAAGCTATTTTTCTAGGAAACACTAAAATCGCACCTGTGTGTTTGTACGTCCTGTTCCTAGCTCGTTTTCTCATGGTCGGGCCAAATTCTCCGGGCGGGCAAAGGAGAGAAAGGGGAGTAACCTTTCCCCTGTATGACGTTATATAGGGGAGATTCAAGATCAGTGTGTCTGAGATGCAGAGAAAAGAAAAATGGCCAAAGCTCGGTTTACACCGATTGAAAATTCTAGAAACGAGGGGATCAAATACAGTCTAGGGGAACTCATATTAATGTTAAAAAACCTCAGAAAATTATATATATATATATATATATATATATATATATATATATATATATATGATGTATGTAGCCTATTTGAATTGCAAATTTCCATCCATTTGAATTAGTTTTAACATTTACAAACTAATAAACGCAAATGTGATTCATATTTGTCAATCAAACATAAATGAAACGGCTCCTGTGTATAACTGAAATAAATCAGTTTATTAACTATTTATTTTTTTTAAATCATATTTTTTAAACTGCATTTATTCAAATTGTTTAAAATCAGCATGAATCTGTTCAGTGTGAAAACAATAAATACATAAATCTTACATTTAAGGTTCTGCCTTGTAAGAAAAAAACATTTTAGTAAACTAAACTTAATTTACTGTCTGTCCGATGTTTTTAAATCAAAGTTTTGGTGACTTGACTCACAAAAGAAAAGTACTTGTCAAAGTATTTGATGGTTTAATGTGTTTGTTCCAGAGGGACTGATCTGAAAGCTGTTTTGGATAAAAGCATCTTCGAAAATAATGACTTAAAGTGCACTTCACTTCAGTCTCCATCTCTTTAGTTTGAGCTTTTATTTATTTTGTGTCTTTTTATTTATTTGGGTGTCTTTTTGTAATTTATTACTTCTTCTGTAACTGCCGATTTTTTAATTAAATGTTTAATGTGCCATTTTTTTCACTGTTATATACTGTATGTATTTAAAAAATAACTCTCAAGTAAAACTTTTTTTTTTCAAAAAAATAAAATTGAAATATTTTTAAAAAACGAATAAAATGATAAAAGCAAAAAATGTACATGAAAAAATATTAAAAACTAGAACTAAAAATTAAAAACAAGATAAATTAAACCTGAACTGCAATATTAAAAATAAAAAAGCAATTACATGAAAACAAAAAAAAAATTAATGAAAAAAATAAAACTAAAATAGCACTGCGTGTTTTTTGGATCCTCTGTAATTGATTGACTCAAAATCTCTCTCACACACACACACACACACACACAGAATGAATCCTATTGTTTATTTGACTATTGATATACATGGTGTTCTAATTGGCAACAACGCTGATCCCTTTCCTCGTCTTTCCATCAACACGTCCTCGTGACGAGAACTACAGTTTCCCATTTACTCCGTATGTCGCTTCCAAACAAACGGGAGATTCCATAAAATCGGAGAAAAGTCCCATACTGCGGCATGCAAGTCCTAACAGTGTACAAAACAAGTCATCAATAAATAAACAGGCACAAAATGTCTGGAGGGGTCGAATGTTCAGATGCCGTCTCATCCTCCGACTCTGAGGATAAATGTGTCGGGAAAGCAGGTCTCCAAAAACTGACCCAGGACCTGTTTGGTCCTCTATACTGGCTTTAACCTCTGGAAACCTGATCCCAGATCAGCTGTCATCAAACACACACTCCTCGCGCAAATTGAAATTTGAAAATTGTTTCTTACAAAAAAAAAAAAAAATCTAAATAAAAAACAGCAAGTAAATACAGCAAAGTCTACCATTATAAAATACACTTGCTTCAAGATAACTGATATTTTTACATTACATACATGTATATTTATATATATATATATATATATAAAGCATAGATAAAATATGCCTTTTAATTACCATATCTGACATATGCTCCTGTATTGCACAAATTTGTATTGTTTCGAAACAAACAGTTGATAGAAAAATTTCCCTGTGCTTAATTTGTGGGTGATAAAATACATACTGCATGAATCATATTAATTCAGAAGTTCAGCATCAATGCATGAAAAGAAACATAAAGACGACAGACGACGAGAGGCGTGAGGTACATTCATTCGTTAATATACCGTTACATTAGATCCATGTGATTCACTGACTCGGACCGAATGGAATGAAACGCTCATAAAGTTCAACATTTTGTGTTTGTTAATGAAATATTTGGTTTAATGTGATGCTTTCGGCTAGCAATAATAGTTGAGCGCTCTCGGCTTCAGTGAACATGTTTCCACCCCACAGATTTCCCTTTAAATCATCTCTCATCTAGTTTTAATGCAAACCGTCTTTCCACATGCGTGAAGCTCCTGAAATCATGGCAGATTATCGAGGTTTTTCTAATACGCACATGATCTGGGCCTCGTTATTAGGTATTGTGAGGTTAAAATGTTCTCGTCTTCTGAGAATGCAGAAAAAATTAATCATTACTGTTCTGAAAACACGTGAACGGCCTATAGACAGCATTTTAAGACATTATACATTATATGCTGCCTTAAAATTTAAAGTTTAGTGACTTTAGTTTACGTTTTTTTCAATTTGAAAAGTAAAGTTTACAACTTAGATATTTGAGTTGACTAAACTTAAAATTAAGGAAGCACAAAAACCTAATTTTTAATGTTAAAACTTATTTTTTAAAGTTGAAACAAAACATTTTCACAATGATGTATATATATATATATATATATATATATATATATATATATATGATGTATGTAACCTATTTGAATTGCAAATTTCCATCCATTTGAATTACAGTTTTAACATTTACAAACTAATAAACTTGAAATTGATTCATATTTGTCAATCAAACATATAAATGAAACGGCTCCTGTGTATAACTGAAATAAGTCATGGCATAGTTTAGTAACTATTTGTTTTTCCTTAAATCATATTTTCAAACTGCATTTATTTAAATTGTTTAAAATCAGCATGAATCTGTTCAGTGTGAAAACAATAAATACATAAATATTACATTTAAGGTTCTGCCTTGTAAGAAAAAAAAAACCTTTTAGTAAACTAAACTTAATTTACTGTCTGTCCGATGTTTTTAATTGGCGAAGTCTCAGCTTTTAAAAAGTTCAAGTTTTTTTTTACACTGTAAAATGCAATATATATATATATATATATATATATGCTCTATTCATTCAACAACAAAAGTCTCACTGAAATGGTGCTGATTATCAGTGTGATGATCGTGTGTTTACTCGGGTTGGTATCAGAGCCGGTGCGCATTGCTCTCGTTCCAGTAATGAGGAAAGACTCTTTGGCTTTGTTTGACGAGGAGAGATAATGTGTTCAACAGAAGGAGGTCTGAACGTCAGAGCGAATCTGCTGCGCTTCCTCGACACACGAGCCGTCCGAAAGCATCACGTCAAACGAGTGAACCACGAGAAACAGCAGCGCACATCTCAACCCCAGCGTCTCACACACACACACACACACACATGTATGGCTCCTCTCCTGTGCAAATAGAGTTTGACCAAAGGCAGTTCATCACACACTCCAGATGTTGCTCGTTTGCTCGTTCGTCATTAGTTTAATATGCATATTATTTGTGTTTCCGTTTGTTTTGCTTAAAGTCATGAACATGAATCTGGCCGTTTTAATTCTGCAACGTGACATTTCTGAGTGAACCAGAACATGCGATCGATTGATTATTCTTGAGTCGCTTTTTTACATTTGGATGAAACACTGATGAATCATTCACTATAAAACCTTGAACATGCACATATTCTGATCAGATGTTGAGCATGTGACGCACACACACACACACACACACACCAGACGTGGGCCGGATCTGTGTTGCTGTAACATCAATGATTTTATGGACAGAAATGTCTGCATGTTAAATGCAAATTAGCTGCTTTTTAAGGTATTTCAGTCAGTCTAGACGCCATATTTAATTTGATGCATATAAAATGAAGATAGTTTCAGTTTCTGAGTAAATGACTCCCGATGCAAAATCTATCAGAAAGAAAATACATTAATTCTAAACTGCATGTAACATCGAAACTATGTTCAAATGAGCCTCAATGTATTACACCGCGTTGCATCCAGCCTGAATACGTTCTATATCAACATGTTCAAGTGTTCAAATGTAATGCAAACAAACCCAAACTGAGAAATGCATAAAAAAGGCATTTACAATTGAGTTTATTCAAGCCACTGAGCCTTTGTGTGTGTTTTTAGGGCTGTAAATGTAGTGTGCGCTTTAAATGAAAGCCATTTCATCTGTGCAAATGTACACAGTGACATCTGATATTTATTTACAGTTCATCGGGTCAGACGACACACAACAGCGCTTTACACTGAAACACGAGCTTCGCTTTCAACGCGTGAACGTAATCAATCAGTTTGAGGCATCATATTCACTACTGTTCAAAAGTCACCATTTGATCAAAAATATATCAATTATAATTTAAATAAGCTGTTTTCTATGTGAATATACAGTAAAGTGTAATTTATTCCTGTGATCAAAGCATCATTACTCACATGATCCGACAGAAATCACTCATTTATGATTATTATACGTGTTGTCGAAACATTAATCTTCAATCCTTCGTCACGTTTGAGGAATCGAACGCATCCTTGCAGAATATTAATATAAAACAACTTTTGAACAGTAGTGATATCTGGAAAGGTTTGCTTGCATCACAATTGATTGAGATGAATTGATTTGCATGATAAATTCCAAGTTAGTGAACATTTAGCGCAGGTGTCTTTGAGAGAATCTCTCATCAAACGAGTGCTTGATTTCCGTAAAGTCGCGCCAGAGGAACGGTGTGATGATTCACAAAAAGCAAAGATGAATGATAAACACAGGATTTAGTTCTAGCAGGCACACTTGGGATCTATTGCTACATAAAACAGCCCTTCACCAAACCTGCCAACCCGCGTCCAAGCGGACTGATCTCCTATCGTCAGCTCGAGATAGAAAAACACATGTGCTATAATCGTCACTAGTAATATAAGCCAGTTACAGCTGGAGGCCCTTACAGTAGAAACTTTGACACCTTTTTAATTCCAATAAATATCGTTATCGTTCTACCTAAATGTAGCAAATTATTGCTGAACGTGTGCAAAACAATTATTTTCAGCCTTAAAAAGAAAGTGTTCTTTTAACCCCTCCATACCATGCAGTTTATCTCATGCAAAATAAATACTTCACAATAGAAACAAACGTGTGGTTTCGAAAAAGAAGCGTGTGCAATCGTTCGCTAAGCGAGGGACCCTTTCCGGCGCGGGTCTGATTGTCTTTGTCTAGTCGCCGAACGCAAAAACACGGAGAGTGCAAACAGCCGCGTCGATTATTACCGCTGCCTTTTCATCGCTAGCGACACACAAAGAGGTAATCGTCATGCTTTCCAAGATGGCGTGAAGTGTGAACGTGTGACGGACGGATAACGTTTAAATGGAGACTCAAATCTTGGGAATCACGCCGTTTTAAGTAAGACCTCTGATTAAAATGTGCTATATGTGATAATTAATCGCAACTACGGATCTCATTCATGCATTCAAACTGTGAAGGTGTGCATGGTCAAAGAGCAACTTTCCCCTCCGTATTTTCAACAGTCTACAAAAACCTTCCGCGTGAGCTATGGTACATTCGGTAAACAAAGGGAAAGAAGGCGTCACAGAAACGTCTCGCGATCTCCTCGGTCCGTGTTTGGAAAGGGTTCGCTGAGGTCCGTGTTCGTGGCCTCCGGGATTAGAGCGTGAAAAAGCTCGCTAGTCACTCGCGTCACGCTATCGTACGACGGCGGAGAAGACGTCGCCGACAGCGTCTCCGTGACTTCGGCTTCGGTGGCGTAGTTCTCCATTATCATGGCGACTATAAGGCCTTCGTTCTCCGGCAAACTGTCGTCGTCTTTGTCGGCGTCCGCCATGTTGATCTGACGGTAAAGTAACGAGGCTTGTTTCATCTGCCGTCGCAGTAAGTGCCGGCGATACGAGCGCTGGATCATGGTAGCCGATACGTCCTCTTGCTTCCGCCGTAGAGTCGTCGTGATCGGCTCGTACGAGATCTTCGACGGGTTCGCCATCATGAACTTCTCCTCCATTTGCTGCTTAAGAGCGTCCATTTCTCCCGACTCGCCCAGAACGCGTTTGGTGAAGGCGAAGAGGATGTCGAGGCAGTGGATCTTGTCTCCGCTCACCATCGGCAAGTCCATGTTGATCAGCTTGATTTTGTTGGGTTTGGCGATTCGCAGCGGCTCGGAAAGCGTGTCCGCGAAGTCCGACAGTTTCGAGTACTCGATGAACTGCGTCGCTTCCGGGTCGAACTTCTCCCAGACCTCGTAAAACATCTCGAAGTCGTCCTCGCTCAGCGGCTCGGTGCTCTCCTCCGTCGCCACGCTGAAGTTCTCCAGGATGATCGCGATGTACATGTTCACCACGATCAGAAACGAGATTATGATGTAGGTCACGAAGAAAGTGATCCCCACGGAAGGGTTCCCGCAGTTTCCCCGAGCGTTAGTCCCGGTGTGAGGCACGTCCGGGTCGCACTCCTCGGGAGAGTTGTTGAGGATGGGGTTGAGGAGGTTATCCCAGCCGGCGGAGGTCGTGATCTGGAAAAGGCAGATCATGCTGTTCCCGAACGTCTCGAAGTTGAACATGTCGTCGATGCCGCCTTGCTTCTTGACGTAGGCGAAGTTAGCCATGCCGAAGATGGCGTAGATGAACATGACGAGGAAGAGGAGGAGGCCGATGTTGAAGAGCGCGGGGAGAGACATCATCAAGGCGAAGAGTAGCGTGCGGATTCCCTTCGCCCCGCGGATGAGCCGGAGGATCCGACCGATCCGAGCCAAGCGGATCACGCGGAACAGCGTCGGCGAGACGAAGTACTTCTCGATGATGTCCGCCAGAACGATCCCTGCCGTGAGGAAGACACACGGATTAGAGCTCGTCCGCTGACGACGTCTACTAACTCTAGAGATTTAAAACTATTAACCGTTTCCACCAAAGCTGAAATTAAATCAAATGTTCGTATTAGTTAGAAAAATTAGAAACGGCCTTGGAAATAATCTGAAATTAGTGAAAAAAGCTCTAAAATAATAGAAACTAAAACTGAAAATGGATTAAAAATAAGTTAAACCAAAATAGCAATATAAAAAAAATGAGAAAAATAAATAAAAGAAAAATTTATGAAAAAGCACATAACAGATTTAAGAATATATATATATATATATATATATATATATATGTATAATACATATATTTAAAACACGCTTGTATAAATTAATTAAAATCTTAAGAAAACTATAATAAAACTTATTGCTGATTTGCATTTATTGATTTTAGTTTATTTCTACATTTACTAATACATTTTTAAAATCACAAGTTGTATCTGATAAAAGTATTTAACATTACGTTGAACGTGGGTGACATGAAACAATTATGAATAAAGTAATATATTTCTGAAATATGTTTATTTTTTTATAAATATGCGTGTACATTTTTCATGTCACTCATAGTTTACATTTAATTTGATTGATTACATTAATAGTTTTTTTTAAACTATTTTCAATAAAATTATTTAAAGATGCATAGTATTAAATATTGGATTTTGAACTATAATAACTATAATTTAATAACTATATTATTTTTAACCATAATTTAGATTAGTAAGAATGTACAAATGATTAAATAATATTTTAAATAATTAACATTCTACCATATATTTTAATTATTAAGCTGGAAAAAGTGTAGGTGGCATGAAAATATTATATTTCATGGTCATAATTAGAAGATGCATAATATTGAATAATATAAAAATTTTACATTTTTAAAAATATACTTTTTAATAACAACTTTTTTTTAAAATACATTTTCATCCAACAAATACCCAACTTAATTTACAATTTACACAAAAAGTGTAAATATGTTTAATAACTAGATTTTTTTAAATCGCTGGTGGAGAAATTTCATTTATTGAAGTATTGTGTCCTTACCCACAATGGAGAGGATGACGACCACAAAGTCAAAGATGTTCCAGCTGACGGTGAAGAAGTAGCAGCGCAGAGCGATGATCTTCAGGATGCACTCGGCGGTGAAGACCACGATGAAGGCCAGGTTGATGTAGTAGAGGATGTACTCGACGCCGGGAGACTGCTCGTCCGTCTCCACCATCATCGTCACCATGTTGAGGATGATGAGCAACATGATGATGATGTCGAAGGCCTGTTTGGACACCAGGTCGAAGAAGAATCCCTGCACTGGGTTCTGAGGAGATCAACACACACACACACACACAGATATATATATATAATAAAATGATTAAATCATTAAAATATTTTGAAAAAGCGTGAGTGTCATGACAAATGTATATTTTTGTTATGGTCTTTATAACACATATAATATAACATAATGTAAAGTCATAATCTCAGGTCTAAAACTGATATATTTCTGGTCCCGCCAGCAGATTATGATTATGGTTATGATGATTATGATGAGCTCGTCTGTAAGTTACTCACAGGAGGTCGTGGGATCGGTTTCTGCGGTTTCTTGGATCCCAGTTTCTTCATGGCATTATAATATTTCTTCTGTTCTTCTGTCATGAAGATGTCCTGTCCACCTAAGTACACACACACACACCGCTGTTATCATCCCCGTCGACATCACACTCATAATCAAATGCACACCCTTATGACTTTAATACTCATCTTTCGCTTCTGTTGGTTGAAATTGTCAATGATGACACCGATGAAGAGATTGAGCGTGAAGAAGGAGCCGAAGATGATGAAGATGACGAAGTACAGGTACATGTACAGGCTCTTCTCTTTGATGGGCTGCTCTTCCACCTGTTTCATCACATTATACACACTCACATACGCAAACATAACTTTCATATGCGTTTTGATGTGGGATTTATGAAGTGCTTACGGATCGCGAGTCGACTGCGGCATACATGATCTCCATCCAGCCCTTGAAGGTGGCCTTGAGAAGAAGAGGAGAGGTCGTTAAAACATGTTTCTGCTAATCGTGGGCGGGGCTATGACCTGTCACTCACAGGAGATCCACCAATAGCAAACCACAACCGTCCAATCAATGCCTCACAGACACAATCAAGCCCCGCCCACATCTGATTCACTCGGATATATACGAAACAATAGAGAATAAAATATGAGCGCAACTTCTGTTTCATGTCGACTTAAATTAAGATACATTCACATAAATGCTTTATTTTTAATATTAATTTAAATGATTATTTTTAACTTTAACTTGAAAAGGCGTGGGTGACATTTTTATATAAATATGTGTATACTTTTTCATGTCACCAATAGTTTTATTAATTTATATTTATTTATATGTATATATATATATATATATATATATATATAATTATTAAGCTGAAAAACTGTGGGTGGAATAAAAATAAAAAAACTGTGGGTGAAAATACAAATTTTCATGTCACCAATACTTTTCCAACTTAAAGTTAAAAATAATTATGTTATTATAATTATTTCTTTATGTAATTTTCTAAAATAAAATTTGGGCTGAAATGAAACATCCTCGACAGGTTTTGTGAGATTGGCAGATAAATATTAAACAACATGCTTTGCAAAATGTAATTAATAATTTAATTAATTTAAATAATAAAACAGTACAATCTAATATATGTTTCAATTAGTAAGCTGCCATGAAAATTGTTTATTTTATATCCATTGAAATAATATGATATAAAAAAGTAATTTATTTTATTTTCAGTTACTTAACATGTTTTATACATGATTCATGTCCCTCATACTTGCATACTTAACATATTTTTTAAGTATAATCGAATTTATATTCTAATTATTAAGAAAAACATGAAAACTGTATGTTTTATATGCATTAAAATACGAATCAAACTAAATTATATCACAATATATTTAATTTTTCAATTTTAACTATAAATATTTTGTATGTATTGTTTATGTCGGCGATACTTGTCCAATGTATCACATGCACATCCAGTTCGAGAGTTCAAAAGATTCCTAATACTTCCTTGTACTTCTGCTCTAGTTATCTCTAGATCTTTTGTACTGATCAAGAATGAGATTCCTAATAAAAGCAGGAGAGAGACGCTTAATTAATTAGGCACACATGTGAATCCTCCGGTCGCTCTGTTCTGTTGTTACTGGTCATTAGTGACAGGTCTGGGTGCAGTCCAGTGCAGGGGACGGCAGGGGTCAGGTGACCTGTTGCTAGGCGACTGCATCAACTAAGTTCAACTGAAGAATGAAGTGCACAAGCTCTCGCTGAGACAAAGTTCGGGATAAAGTCTAAATATAATCTCCATTGATCCGCGCTCTCGGACACACTGAGCTGGGAAGTGAACGGAAGAAACCCAACGACGGATCGCAGAAATTTACAGTAAAAAAAACTGCATCATTTAACCATCATAGAGGGAAAGTTTATCATAAACTCTAAAAAGTCAACTTTTCCGTGCCACCCCCAAAACACAAATTATGTTTATTAGTTTATGTTAAAACTGTGTATTTCAAATGCATGGAAATTTTATATGCAATTAAAATATGTAAATCTTGTTATATTCATATTTACTTGTTTTGCATTACAGTAATGAGCAACTCCAACCCGATCTCACGACCAAGTCGTACGAATTCGACGAATGATTAAAAAGTGGCTAATTCGTAACAATTCATACGACCTCACTCGATTTTGATAAATCGTACATATTTTACGAATTGGCCAATTCGTATGAATTCGTACGAATGACCTACCCCTTACCCCGCCCCTAAACCTAACCATCACGTGGGTTTAGACAAACCGTACAAATTAGTACGAATTAGACACTTTTAAATCATTCGTCGAATTCGTACGAATTGGGCGTGAGATAGTGTTGGCAACTCCGCATTTTTGCTTTTTTGTCATAAAATTTTTTTATTGCTCCTAAATATTTGAATAGATTTTTCACGTCACCCGTACTTGTCCATCTTTAAAGTTACAAATAACAATTGCAATGATTTCCTAAAGCTGTCCGACGTCGCCTGTATGTTGACGAGTGTGAAGCTCACCACTTGCAGGAGAGCGAGGTACCCTGCGCCCACGTTGTCGAAGTTGACTTTGACTTTGGTCCAGTAGAACTGTGTGTTGTTCATCTCCAGGCACTCGGACTTGTTGTTGATGTCGGAGGCGTTGTAGATGAAGCCGGTTCTGTTGACGCAGCGCCCGAACTTCCCGGCGAACAGGTTGACCCCCATGATGCTGAAGATGAGCCAGAAGATCAGACACACCAGGAGGACGTTCATGATGGACGGGATCGCCCCGATCAGAGCGTTCACCACCACCTGGAGAACACAACACACACTTCAGACCAGCATCGACACACACCAGGCGCTGTCAGTCCAGCTCTGCTCCTGATTTATGAATGGCCTTTGGCGATTGGCATTTATGCTTTCGTGTCGGCGATCTCAAACTCGTGACGTGAGGCGATTTAAATGTCATTTACAGCCATTCATAAAACATGAACATTGTTAAAAGCTGAACTCTACAGGAGTAAATGCATCAGAGGATATGAGTTCACTACAATTTCAATTAAAAAAAGTATTTCAATGCCATTGTGAATGCATTTTATATGGGCATTTAGCAGTTGATTTAATATATTCTAAATATTAAAATCAAGTAAATTTCATATTCAAAAATCTTCTCAGAATCTTTCACTGTTAATTTACAATGCATCAAATAATATTTTTGCCCATTTAACAGTGAATCTCACAAAAGCTGTCAAGTCTACATCACATTTCTCTTCATAATTTGCATGAAAATCAGTTTTTTGGACACTTTTTTAGTTTAATAATGAAAATGCATATTAGATTTGACATTTTTAGAATATTATTTAAATCATTGCTTTTAACTTTAATTTAAGTAATTTTAACTAAAAATAATCAATAAAACATTATTTTTATGACAAAAAGCCTCATTGCGAAAATGCTCATTACTGTAATGCAAAGCAAGTCTTTGTAATTGCATAAAAAATTTCAATGCATTTGGTTCATTGCACATAAACATATTGTTTATTTCAATTTCCTTGAATCAGCATAAATTGATGAAAATTTTTATCCAATTCAAATACATAAGCCTTACATTTAGGCCTAAATAATTTGATTTAAATGCAACATAAATGGAAAACAAATAGACTTCATTTATTTCAGGCTGAAATGAAACATCCTCGACAGGTTTCGTGAGATTTGCAGATAAATATTAAATATCATGCTGCACATGCACACATTTTTCTGAACACTGTATGAAATAAGCCTAGGAATAATCACAAACACCACATCATCGTCAACATGCAGGAAATATTAGCTGGATGTAAAAGTGCTGAGACTCATTCAGCGGGTTTAGCTCTGTGTGTGTGTGTGTGTGAGCACGTCTCTCTGCTGTCGCTCTAAAGCGTGTGAAGTTTAATATGATTTTCCAGATTTATGGCCAGCGGACGGGGAATTCCTCGCCTCTCAGACGCACTTTCACTGAGCGTGCAAATCTAAACCAATGCCATTCAATTTGCTGTTGCTGGCGCTGGACAGAACTGCAGACTAACAGCAAATCACACTGTACCAGAACATAAGCATATTTCTTTTTGATTGATTTCTTGTTATTTCTTTATGGAAGCTTGTTTCCGCCACGGGACAACATTTTGAAAAGATAATTGCCACTTTTGATCTCGCACTTGCAAGTTATAAACTCGAGTTTACATCTCACAGTTCTGACAAAGTTTAGCCTACATCTCACTATTCTGACTTCTTTTCTCAGGGGTTTATATCTTGCAATTCTGACTTTTTTTCCTCAGAATTCTGTTTTTTTCTCTCTCTCTTAATTCTAAATTTATATCTCACTTTTATGACTTTTTCTCTCAGAATTCTTTTATATCTTGCAATTCAGATTTTTTCTCACTATTATGACTTTTTTCTAAGAATTATGACTAATATTCTAAGTTTACATCTTACTTTTCTGAATTTTTTTTTTCAGAATTCTACGTTTATATCTCCCAAGTCTGAATTTGTTTAAAATTTCTAAGTTTAAATATCGCAATTCTTTCTTTTTTTCAATATTCTAAGTTTACATCTCACTATTCTGATGGGGTTTTTTATATTCTAAGTTTAAATCTCACTATTCTGACGTTTTCCCCTCAGAATTCTTGCAATTCTGATTTTTTTCTCACTATTATGACTTTTTTCTAAGAATTGTGACTAATATTCTAAGTTTACATCTCACTATTCTGACGGGTTTTTTATATTCTAAGTTTACATCTCACTATTCTTCCTTTTTTCAATATTCTAAATTTAAATGTCACTATTCTAAAAAAATTTTCAATATTCTAAGTTTACATCTCACTATTCTTCCTTTTTTTCAATATTCTAAGTTTGTACATTTTTATACATTTTGTGTTGTATACCAATGACCTTTTCTAAATGCCATGGTGAAAACAAGCTTCCATGTTTCTTTAATCCATTTTAAAGCAAACTTTTATTTTTCTGCATGTTTATGTTTCTTAAATGTTTAATTGGCTGAAAATTTATGACTGTGGATGAAATGTGCTGTATGAATAAAATTCCAGCACAGCGTGTCGGCCTAATGCACATGGTGTTGTCTGGATGAAGATGAAGAAACACTAGTGGGTGAGTGATGAAAAGAACAAGCGGGCGGCGAGGCGGCACTGGCTTCCCACATGCTAAAAGCACATTTTTGACATTCAATTATCCAGAATACTGATGGTGTTTCCCAGCGGACAGAAACTAGCTTCATCATCGGGCTGTTTCTCCTCATTCAGTCAGTTTAATAATCTACCACAGCACACACACTACACTCTAAAAAATGCTGGGTTGTTTTAACCCAACTTTGGGTCAAATATGGACTAACCCAGCCGTTGGGTTAAATTTTTACATTACATTTTTAACCCAACATTTTGGGTTTGTCCATATTTGACCCAAAATTGGGTTAAAACAACCCAGCATTTTTTAGAGTGTACTGTACACACACGTCACAGTAACACCCTGTAATACTGGTAGGAAATCAAACAAATTAATACAAGAGAAGGAAAAGAATATAACACTGTAAAAGTAACACTGAAAACAAGAAAATGCAGATAGTTCAGATTGTTTATTCCAGTTTTTTTAAATGCTAACACAATTTTTAGAGACAGTAGACGTATAAAACGATCATTTTATAATAATAAGTTATAGTTATATATTGTATTCTTAAATAATTAGAATCTGCTCAAAAGGTCACTGTATTATGTAATATTTTAATTATTTTACATTTATATGCAGTTATATATTTTATTCTTTATTTGATTAAAATCCACTCAAAATGTCACTGCATTAATTATGTAATTTTATAAGGACTTTATGACAAAATAATCCCCGTTTATCTCCCAATACTGGAAAGTCTTTCCCATTTCTCCAGCAGAAACCGAGACGTCTCCCTTCAGAGTCAGTCTGCATGAAGATGAAACGGATCAAATTTGATTAAACAAAAGTGCAGTGAGAATATCCCCGAGATGGAAGCAGCTTTTAAAGCAACCACTAATGCTGTAAGAAACACTTCACATCAGGAGGACGTTCAGATGTGGGTTAATGGAACTACTGGGGGATTGGTGGATGGAAGTTAATAAACACAAACAAAAAGATGATCATGTTGGGGTGATGGGGTAAATATCATGAAAGCACGTCACATTTCACTCAAAAAAATCATTTACACTTTGTATAAATTAAATTAATTTTAAAAAAATGTTGTGCATTGTCTCATTATTTATAACAATGAAACTTTTTTGTTATTCTTAATGGTGATTCTCATTAAATTCTCATTAATTTAAATGTACTAATATCAGCATTTTTATTAATATCAGCATAAATTACAACAAACATTACACTCTCAGAAAAAAGGTACAAAAGCGGTTACTGGGGCTGTACCTTTTCAAAAGGTAAACTTTTGTCCATTTTAGGTGCTAATATGCACATTTCAGGCGCTAATGTGGACATTTCAGGTGCTAATATGTACATTTTAGGTACTAATATGGACATTTTAGGTGCTAATAAGTACATTTTTAGTGTTAATATGTACATTTTAGGTGTTAGTATGTACATTTTAGGTGCTACTATGTACATTTTTTTAGTGTTAATATGTACATTTCAGGAGCTAATATGTCTATTTTAGGTCCTAATATGTATATTTTAGGTGCTAATATGTACATTTTAGGTACTAACATGTACATTTTAGGTGTTAAGGCCTTTGGGTATAAAAGTGTACCTTTTTAAAAGGTACAGCCCCAGTGACAGCTTTTGTACCTTTTTTTCTGAGAGTGTACCATGATGTATAAACAGTTTTTACCATTACTATGAGATTTTTGGTTGAATTTTTTTTTTTTTTTGAGTGAAAGATCATTTCATCAGCTATTAAAACAATCGAATGTAATTAATTAGCAGATTAACATAGTAACCCTGCTTAAACCAGCATAAAGTGTTTAGTTGGTCTGGTTTGATTACAGTACATTAAGTAATAAAAAATGTGCAAATGTATCCATTGGTTGTCTTTTGAGTTCCTGAAACTGGGGAAACACAAGCAACTTAACTTACCAGTTTTGGAAGTATTATGGATTTATTGCACCAGTGTGTGAGACTATGTTGTAGTTTGTGTGTGTGTGTGTGTGTGTTGTGAGGGCTTGTGGCTGATGTCTGAGGGCAAGGTTGAGTGTAGAGCTTCATTTTGACCTGAAATGTTTAGGGAACTGGGAGAGACGTAATGGATTTGTCAAGAAATGTGTTTAGGCAATCGAGAAAAACTGAAATAAAATGTTCGTGGCACTAAGAAAAAATGGTTCTTTTAAGAAATGATCGGTGAAAGCTTCTTTGGGGAACCAAAAATGGTAAAATCAACTTTATTTTTAAGAGTGTTTGACCTTAAAACCCCCTCAGGCTGGTTTAAGAAAAGACTTGTGAAACTTCTGAAAATGTCGTTTCAATATTTGTTTTTCTGTCCTCAGCAAATTCCCTATTTTTATTTATTTATTTATTTTGTGAAACTGCCTGTCTCCGAGCACAAAAAGAGAGAAAAGGCCTCTGGAAATGGAGCATTCACAGATGTGACAGAGAGACGAGTATATCTTACCCTCATGCCTTCAAACCGGGACAGCGCTCGCAGCGGCCTGAGCGCTCTGAGCGTTCGCAGAGATTTGATGGCAGCAAAGTCGGAGTATCCGAGTGTGTTTGCTACGAGGCTTACTAGAGACACCTATGAGTGACACAGAGCCGAGGACAAAGAGAAGATACAAATGCAGCGTTAATAAAACACACCTGCGACAGTCCTGAGGAAGGAAAACACACGCTTCTGCTCTGTGCTGCGAGGAAAAATCAGGATTAATCGGGATTCGTTTTCTTGGAAACCCAGTTCCAGCGATCAAAGCCGGATCTGCCAGTGATAAATGTCGTCAATGTGTTCTCCCGACTCTTTGACCTGTTAAGGACTGAAGGGCAGTTTAGTGGGCATCTTTGAGCCGTCTAGTGAGCACACTCAGACTCGGGCCCGTTCGGAGCGGGTCTTACCCTCATCCCAGCAAAGCGAGAGACGGCGCGGAGAGGCCGGAGCGCCCGGAGAGTCCGGAGAACACGCATGGTTCCCATTTGGTCATAATTGAACGCACTTGCCACCAGACCAATCACTGAAACCTGTATGAATTGAATTCGTTTAGTTAGAGTTTCTCATGAATTTCATATTATTCATATTAATCCAATGGGAATTTCAATGCCAATGTAAATGTGCATTTAGCAGTTTTGAATGCACTTGTGATTTTCAAAACATTAAAATTGTATACATTTCATATTCAAATATGATAAGAACCTTTCACTATTAATTTACAATACATCAAATATTTTGAACCTAAAATATGATATTCACTACAAATTAAATGTAAAAAATATTTCAATGTCAAAGTAAATGAGTCAATGTTTAGAGTTTCTCATGAATTTCATATTATTCATATTAATCCAATGGGAATTTCAATGTAAATGCATTAAATGTGCATTTAGCAGTTTTGAATGCACTTGTGATTTTCAAAACATTAAAATTGTATATATTTCATATTCAAATATGATAAAATCTTCTAAGAACCTTTCACTATTAATTTACAATACATCAAATATATTGAACCTAAAGTATGATATTCACTACAAATTAAAATGTCAAAGTAAATGCATTTCATGAATTATAGTTTGTTTAGAGTTTCTCATGAATTTCCTATTATTCATATTAATCAAATGGAAATTTCAATGCCAGTGTAAATGCATTTCATGTGCATTTGCCAGTTTTGAATGCACTTTATTTAATATATTCCAAATATTAAAACCTAAAACATTATGTTCACTACAAATTAAATGTAAAAAAAAAAATATTTCAATGTCAAAGTAAATGCATTTTAATGTGCATTTAGTGGCTTTGAATGTACTTTACCTATTTTTTATTTTATTTTTTTCATATTATTCTAATAGGACACATTTAAACGGCATTAAAATGACTTGTGTCTAAAACATATATACATATATAATATAAATTAAATAATTTTTTAAAACAAGTCAATTGTGAGATTTGGGGCTATTTGACTTTTCACAATGTGTTGTTTCAGATTAGTGGAAAGACATCCAAAATGTACTTTTAAGTGTTTATTTTATTGTTATTTATCTATTTGTGTCTGCAGATTTCAATTTCAGTTCATATATTTAAAGGCCGTTTCCCAAAATGAGTTTTTCCTTCACTTCAGAAACACTTATATTCACCAAAATTTACAGTTTTATTCCTCTCTATATTCTGAAGGTTTTTACTGAGGGGTTTGTTTATATATCATTTGCCTAATTTTTTATTCCTGAAAGTATGGTGAAAATTAAGTACTTTTTTTAAAAACTTTTTTTTTTTTTTTTTTTGGGAAAATTAGTTTTTTTTTCTGATTTATGGAGTGATAAAAAGAGAAATCGAAAAAGCCCCTCAGTAAAAAACATTAACTCTAATATGTCAACCAAATCAAATGAAATTTTATCCAATGTTCAGATATTTGTTCTGGAATTGTATGCATATTTACTTACAGTATATAATGCATAATTACGAAAACTTGCAACTCAATTTTTTAAATTCTTTCTGTTCTAAAAATATACATTTTAAGCACATTTTATACATTTCAAGTAAGGTGAAGTGTGTTATTTCTCCAACTCTTACATCACCAAACAGATATGAGAAATTATTTTAACATCAAAAATAATTACACTCTTTACCTTTAGTTTCAAATTCACAGCCCTTAAACCACATATATAAAACTCAAATCCATATTTATAAAAGCACAGTATAAAGATTGTTCACTATGAAACAGTGAATTACAGTGCAGTATCTGAACGGTGATGCAGCTGTGCTTGTTTTGGCTCTTTGGTCACAGTAATTGAATAGACAAGGAATTCTCTACCACAAATATAGAAATGCAACTTAGAAAACTGGAATAATGATAATGCAATTATCCTGAATTAACCCCCATATTTTTTACATTTTGACAATGATTCAATAAACATTAAAATATTTTTTTGGACTAACTCTTTCAAAGGGAACAACAAATTATCGATTTTTTGTATTACTTTAATGTGCAACACTTTAAAAGCACTCAATATTAAAATTAACCTATATGCATTCAATATTTGAACCTGAACACTTTGTTTTAAAAGTTGTGCATAAATTGACATCGAATCAGCCAAGCCAAATATGTCTACTAATGACACTAATGAGATTGTGATGAACTGAAATACAGGACCAAAACAAACAGCACCGTATCACTGAACAACAGCAAAACAATAAGACAATTATTATAAACGATCTTTTGATAACACTCACGCATGTATTTGATTATTATATAACATAAAAGTTATTCTCCCCATTGAATCTTCCTGAGATCTTAAATGTTTGATAGTAAAGCACTACGGCTGCTGTTAGACACTGGGAAAAGCACTTACGTCCACGATGAGGAAGTCCAGCCAGCACCAGTAGTTGGTGAAGTATTTCTTGAAACCGTAGGCGATCCACTTCAGACTCATCTCTAAGATGAAGATGTAGGTGAAGATCTTGTCTGCGTACTCAAGCACCACTTTGACCACTTTCCTCTGTTCAATGTAGATGTCTTCAAATGCCTTTCAACAGAAGAAGCAGAGTGTTAGGAAAGCACACACACACACACACACACACACACACACACACACAGGGTGAGGATGACTTCTCCAGACCTTCATCTGTTCATTCTGTCAGTATTACGAAGACGGAGACGAGCTTGTGACAGAAAAGCAGCGGTGTTTATATCTGATGAGCATGTTAGAAAGAAAGACAGTCATTCGAGTTTGTTAACCGTTTTCATTTAGCATCATTTTAATATTAAGGTTTTGACTTTTATGTTTTCTGTTATCATTCAGTTCTGTTTTTGCCATTTTAAAAAAAAACGTCATTAGTTTTTATTTTTTTTTTCAGTTTTAGCTATTTTAGTCAACTATATAAAAATGAGAAATGTTTCTATGTGAAAAAATAAATTTAAGTTTATTTTTATTTCAAGTAACGAAAATGTCCTTTTAATGGTAATAGTTTTAGTTGATGATAATAATCCTGGTTTTGACGAGTGTTAATTTAGTATGATTGAGATAATACAAATTTTATTGCATTTTGAATGGGTTTTTTTTTATTACTAACGTTTTAGACTTTTTTTAAGTATGTCTTAGTTTTATTAATTTTAAATAATTATAATAAATATATTAAAATATTATATTATTATACATATATTATATTATATTTATATTATATAAATAAATAATATATATATATATATATATATATATATATATTTATATTATAAATAATAATAATATATATTAGGGCTGTGTAAAAAATAATTGCGATTAATCGCATCCAAAATAAAAGTCTGTGTTTACATAATATATTTGTGTGTGCTGTATATAATTATTTTTGTATATAAAATACACACACATGCATGTATATATTTAAGAAAATGTGTTATCATATATAAAATATTTATAAAATATAGATTATGTAATTTAAGTGCAAATAATTCTTAAATATATACATGCATGCATAGGTATTTATATATACAGAATATAATTATATACAGCACACACAAATATATTATGTAACACAGACTTTTATTTTGGATGTGATTAATCGCAATTAACTTTTGCACAGCCCTAATATATATTGTTCAGTTAACGATATTTTTATTTCAAGTAACAATATTTATTTTTCATAGTTTTTATGATTTTAGCTTTGGTTAACAGTATCCAATTCCAGGTCTGGACCAACATTATGAAGCAAATGAGACAATTTGTATTGTTGCATGATGTATTTGCCTCTGTATTAAGTGTGCCGTGTGTTTGTCTGAGCGCTTGTACTGCACATGCGACGTCCAGGCAAACATCTGCGTCCAGCAGACTCTCTCCACTGGTTTATGCCGACTCTGCAGTTTCTCCTTTTCTGCTTACTTTCTGTTTCCCTGTGTAATCTTCAAGCGCACGTCTAAAGAACAGCTGCCCGCTGAAGCTGCTGGTAAATGCCACTAAAATACCAGCGGCTCGACACACACCTGGCACCCAACACTGGCATTCGGCCCTCTCTGGGAGTCACACACACAGGCTCTTTAAGGAAATCACCAGTGTTATATAACATTATGCAGCGGTGGGAATATGCTGTTTGCTGTGTTGTGCATAATCCCACAAAAGTCAGAACTGGTAATGCTTAAAGTCAACACCGAACACATTTGCTTCGTATTGTCATGCCTCATCAGTGCATGTTATAATAAATCGAATTATATCATATTACAGTAAAGATTTACAAGTATAATAACATTCCTTCATTGATGCATTAAACATTATAGTAGCTAATGGACATGAACCAAACACTATACACTAGTACTGTTCAAAAGTTTGGGGTTGGTGAGATTTTTTTTTTTTTTTTTTTAAAGTCT
>NW_024121766.1:24652-62152 GCF_016745375.1 Pimephales promelas
TGCACTCGGCGGTGAAGACCACGATGAAGGCCAGGTTGATGTAGTAGAGGATGTACTCGACGCTGGGAGACTGCTCGTCCGTCTCCACCATCATCGTCACCATGTTGAGGATGATGAGCAACATGATGATGATGTCGAAGGCCTGTTTGGACACCAGGTCGAAGAAGAATCCCTGCACTGGGTTCTGAGGAGATCAACACACACACACACACACAGATATATATATATATATAATAAAATGATTAAATCATTAAAATATTTTGAAAAAGCGTGAGTGTCATGGACAATGTATATTTTTGTTATGGTCTTTATACCACATATAATATAACATAATGTAAAGTCATAATCTCAGGTCTAAAACTGATATATTTCTGGTCCCGCCAGCAGATTATGATTATGGTTATGATGATTATGATGAGCTCGTCTGTAAGTTACTCACAGGAGGTCGTGGGATCGGTTTCTGCGGTTTCTTGGATCCCAGTTTCTTCATGGCATTATAATATTTCTTCTGTTCTTCTGTCATGAAGATGTCCTGTCCACCTAAGTACACACACACACACCGCTGTTATCATCCCCGTCGACATCACACTCATAATCAAACGCACACCCTTATGACTTTAATACTCATCTTTCGCTTCTGTTGGTTGAAATTGTCTATGATGACACCGATGAAGAGATTGAGTGTGAAGAAGGAGCCGAAGATGATGAAGATGACGAAGTACAGGTACATGTACAGGCTCTTCTCTTTAATGGGCTGCTCCTCCACCTGTTTCATCACATTATACACACTCACATACGCAAACATAACTTTCATATGCGTTTTGATGTGGGATTTATGAAGTGCTTACGGATCGCGAGTCGACTGCGGCGTACATGATCTCCATCCAGCCCTTGAAGGTGGCCTTGAGAAGAAGAGGAGAGGTCGTTAAAACATGTTTCTGCTAATCGTGGGCGGGGCTATGACCTGTCACTCACAGGAGATCCACCAATAGCAAACCACAACCGTCCAATCAATGCCTCACAGACACAATCAAGCCCCGCCCACATCTGATTCACTCGGATATATACGAAACAATAGAGAATAAAATACGAGCGCAACTTCTGTTTCATGCCGACTTCAATTAAGATATATTCACATAAATGCTTTATTTTTAATACTAATTTAAATGATTATTTTTAACATTAACTTGAAAAGGTGTGGGTGACTTTTTTATATAAATATGTGTATACTTTTTTCATGTCACCAATAGTTTTATTAATTTTTTTTTATATATATATATAATTATTAAGCTGAAAAACTGGGTTGAATAAAAATAAAAAAAATGTAAAAATGAATATGCTTTATCTAATCAATAAAATTGTGGCAACAGATTACAAGCAATATTATTTATTAAATTGAACAAAGTAGAATTGAGTAATAGTTAATCAAATTAATATTCTAATTAATTCTAATTTGTACAATTTAATTAATAATATTGCTTGTAATATGTTGCCACAATTTTATTGATTAGGTAAAGCATATTATTTTTTTCAGTGCATGGGTGAAAATAAAAATGTTCATGTCACCAATACTTTTCCAACTTAAAGTTAAAAATAATTATGTTATTATAATTAATTCTTTATGTAATTTTCTAAAATATATTTTGGGCTGAAATGAAACATCCTCGACAGGTTTCGTGAGATTGGCAGATAAATATTAAACAACATGCTTTGCAAAATGTAATTAATAATTTAATTAATTTAAATAATAAAAAAGTACAATCTAATATATGTTTCAATTAGTAAGCTGCCATGAAAATTGTTTATTTTATATCCATTGAAATAATATGATATCAAAAATGTATTTATTTTATTTTCAGTTACTTAATATGTTTTATACATTTTTCATGTCCCTCATACTTGCATAACATATTTTTAAGTATAATCGAATTTATATTCTAATTATTAAGAAACACATGAAAACTGTATGTTTTATATGCATTAAAATACGAATCAAACTAAATTATATCACAATATATTTAATTTTTCAATTTTAACTATAAATATTTTGTATGTATTGTTTATGTCGGCGATACTTGTCCAATGTATCACATGCACATCCAGTTCGAGAGTTCAAAAGATTCCTAATACTTCCTTGTACTTCTGCTCTTGTTATCTCTAGATCGTTTGTACTGATCAAGAATGAGATTCCTAATAAAAGCAGGAGAGAGACGCTTAATTAATTAGGCACACATGTGAATCCTCCGGTCGCTCTGTTCTGTTGTTACTGGTCATTAGTGACAGGTCTGGGCGCAGTCCAGTGCAGGGGACGGCAGGGGTCAGGTGACCTGTTGCTAGGCGACTGCATCAACTAAGTTCAACTGAAGAATGAAGTGCACAAGCTCTCGCTGAGACAAAGTTCGGGATAAAGCCTAAATATAATCTCCATTGATCCGCGCTCTCGGACACACAGAGCTGGGAAGTGAACGGAAGAAACCCAACGACGGATCGCAGAAATTTACAGTAAAAAAAACTGCATCATTTAACCATCATAGAGGGAAAGTTTATCATAAACTATAAAAAGTCAACTTTTCCGTGCCACCCCCAAAACACAAATTATGTTTATTAGTTTATGTTAAAACTGTGTATTTCAAATGCATGGAAATTTTATATGCAATTAAAATATGTAAATCTTGTTATATTCATATTTACTTATTTTGCATTACAGTAATGAGCAACTCCAACCCGATCTCACGACCAAGTCGTACGAATTCGACGAATGATTAAAAAGTGGCTAATTCGTAACAATTCATACAACCTCACTCGATTTTGATAAATCGTACATATTTTACGAATTGGCCAATTCGTATGAATTCGTACGAATGACCTACCCCTTACCCCGCCCCTAAACCTAACCATCACGTGGGTTTAGACAAACCGTACAAATTAGTACGAATTAGACACTTTTAAATCATTCGTCGAATTCGTACGAATTGGGCGTGAGATAGTGTTGACAACTCAACTTTTTTTATTGCTCCTAAATAAAACTAAATATTTTAATAGATTTTTCACGTCACCCGTACTTGTCCATCTTTAAAGTTACAAATAATAATTGCAATGATTTCCTAAAGCTGTCCGACGTCGCCTGTATGTTGACGAGTGTGAAGCTCACCACTTGCAGGAGAGCGAGGTACCCTGCGCCCACGTTGTCGAAGTTGACTTTGACTTTGGTCCAGTAGAACTGTGTGTTGTTCATCTCCAGGCACTCGGACTTGTTGTTGATGTCGGAAGCGTTGTAGATGAAGCCGGTTCTGTTGACGCAGCGCCCGAACTTCCCGGCGAACAGGTTGACCCCCATGATGCTGAAGATGAGCCAGAAGATCAGACACACCAGGAGGACGTTCATGATGGACGGGATCGCCCCGATCAGAGCGTTCACCACCACCTGGAGAACACAACACACACTTCAGAGCAGCACCGACACACACCAGGCGCTGTCAGTCCAGCTCTGCTCCTGATTTATGAATGGCCTTTGGCGATTGGCATTTATGCTTTCGTGTCGGCGATCTCAAACTCGTGACGTGAGGCGATTTAAATGTCATTTACAGCCATTCATAAAACATGAACATTATTAAAAGCTGAACTCTACAGGAGTAAATGCATCAGGGGATATGAGTTCACTACAATTTCAATTAAAAAAAGTATTTCAATGCCATTGTGAATGCATTTTATGGGCATTTAGCAGTTGATTTAATATATTCTAAACATTAAAATCATGTAAATTTCATATTTAAAAATCTTCTAAGAATCTTTGACTGTTAATTTACAATGCATCAAATAATATTTTTGCCCATTTAACAGTGAATCTCACCAAAGCTGTCAAGTCTACATCACATTTCTCTTCATAATTTGCATGAAAATCAGTTTTTTGGACACTTTTTTAGTTTAATAATGAAAATGCATATTAGATTTGACATTTTTAGAATATTATTTAAATCATTGCTTTTAACTTTAATTTAAGTAATTTTAACAAAAAATAATCAATAAAACGTTATTTTTATGACAAAAAGCCTCATTGTGAAAATGCTCATTACTGTAATGCAAAACAAGTCTTTGTAATTGCATATAAAATTTCAATGCATTTGGTTCATTGCACATAAACATATTGTTTATTTCAATTTCCTAGAATCAGCATAAATTGATGAAAATTTTTATCCAATTCAAATACATAAGCATTAGATTTAGGCCTAAATATTTTGATTTAAATGCAACATAAATGGAAAACAAATAGGCTTCATTTATTTCAGGCTGAAATGAAACATCCTCGACAGGTTTCGTGAGATTTGCAGATAAATATTAAATATCATGCTGCACATGCACACATTTTTCTGAACACTGTATGAAATAAGCCTAGGAATAATCACAAACACCACATCATCGTCAACATGCAGGAAATATTAGCTGGATGTAAAAGTGCTGAGACTCATTCAGCGGGTTTAGCTGTGTGTGTGTGTGTGTGTGTATGTGTGTGTGAGCACGTCTCTCTGCTGTCGCTCTAAAGCGTGTGAAGTTTAATATGATTTTCCAGATTTATGGCCAGCGGACGGGGAATTCCTCGCCTCTCAGACGCACTTTCACTGAGCGTGCAAATCTAAACCAATGCCATTCAATTTGCTGTTGCTGGCGCTGGACAGAACTGCAGACTAACAGCAAATCACACTGTACCAGAACATAAGCATATTTCTTTTTGATTGATTTCTTGTTATTTCTTTATGGAAGCTTGTTTCCGCCACGGGACAACATTTTGAAAAGATAATTGCCACTTTTGATCTCACACTTGCAAGTTATAAACTCGAGTTTACATCTCACAGTTCTGACAAAGTTTAGCCTACATCTCACTATTCTGACTTCTTTTCTCAGGGGTTTAAATCTTGCAATTCTGACTTTTTTTCCTCAGAATTCTGTTTTTTTCTCTCTCTCTTAATTCTAAATTTATATCTCACTTTTATGACTTTTTCTCTCAGAATTCTTTTATATCTTGCAATTCTGATTTTTCTCACTATTATGACTTTTTTCTAAGAATTATGACTAATATTCTAAGTTTACATCTCACTTTTCTGAATTTTTTTTTTCAGAATTCTACGTTTATATCTCCCAAGTCTGAATTTGTTTAAAATTTCGAAGTTTAAATATCGCAATTCTTTCTTTTTTTCAATATTCTAAGTTTACATCTCACTATTCTGATGGGGTTTTTTATATTCTAAGTTTAAATCTCACTATTCTGACGTTTTCCCCTCAGAATTCTTGCAATTCAGATTTTTTTTCTCACTATTATGACTTTTTTCTAAGAATTGTGACTAATATTCTAAGTTTACATCTCACTATTCTGACGGGTTTTTTATATTCTAAGTTTACATCTCACTATTCTTCCTTTTTTCAATATTCTAAATTTAAATGTCACTATTCTAAAAAAATTTTCAATATTCTAAGTTTACATCTCACTATTCTTCCTTTTTTTCAATATTCTAAGTTTGTACATTTTTATACATTTTGTGTTGTATACCAATGACCTTTTCTAAATGCCATGGTGAAAACAAGCTTCCATGTTTCTTTAATCCATTTTAAATCAAACTTTTATTTTTCTGCATGTTTATGTTCTTAAATGTTTAATTGGCTGAAATATGACTGTGGATGAAATGTGCTGTATGATAAAATTCCAGCACAGCGTGTCGGCTTATGCACATGGTGTTGTCTGGATGAAGATGAAGATAACACTGAGTGGGTGAGTGATGAAGAGAACAAGCGGGCGGCGAGGCGGCACTGGCTTCCCACATGCTAAAAGCACATTTTTGACATTCAATTATCCAGAATACTGATGGTGTTTCCCAGCGGACAGAAACTAGCTTCATCATCGGGCTGTTTCTCCTCATTCAGTCTGTTTAATAATCTACCACAGCACACACACTACTGTACACACACGTCACAGTAACACCCTGTAATACTGGTAGGAAATCAAACAAATTAATACAAGAGAAGGAAAAGAATATAACACTGTAAAAGTAACACTGAAAACAAGAAAATGCAGATAGTTCAGATTGTTTATTCCAGTTTTTTTAAATGCTAACACAATTTTTAGAGACAGTAGACGTATAAAACGATCATTTAATAATAATAAGTTATAGTTATATATTTTATTCTTAAATAATTAGAATCTGCTCAAAAGGTCACTGTATTATGTAATATTTTAATTATTTTACATTTATATGCAGTTATTCTTTATTTGATTAAAATCCACTCAAAATGTCACTGCATTAATTATGTAATTTTATAAGGACTTTATGACAAAATAATCCCCGTTTATCTCCCAATACTGGAAAGTCTTTCCCATTTCTCCAGCAGAAACCGAGACGTCTCCCTTCAGAGTCAGTCTGCATGAAGATGAAACGGATCAAATTTGATTAAACAAAAGTGCAGTGAGAATATCCCCGAGATGGAAGCAGCTTTTAAAGCAACCACTAATGCTGTAAGAAACACTTCACATCAGGAGGACGTTCAGATGTGGGTTAATGGAACTACTGGGGGATTGGTGGATGGAAGTTAATAAACACAAACAAAAAGATGATCATGTTGGGCTGATGGGGTAAATATCATGAAAGCACGTCACATTTCACTCAAAAAAAACATTTACACTTTGTATAAATTAAATTAATTTAAAAAAAATGTTGTGCATTGTCTCATTATTTATAACAATGAAACTTTTTTGTTATTCTTAATGGTGATTCTCATTAAATTCTCATTAATTTAAATTTACTAATATCAGCATTTTTATTAATATCAGCATAAATTACAACAAACATTACACTCTCAGAAAAAAGGTACAAAAGCGGTTACTGGGGCTGTACCTTTTCAAAAGGTAAACTTTTGTCCATTTTAGGTGCTAATATGCACATTTCAGGTGCTAATATGTACATTTTAGGTACTAATATGGACATTTTAGGTGCTAATAAGTACATTTTTAGTGTTAATATGTACATTTCAGGAGCTAATATGTCTATTTTAGGTGCTAATATGTACATTTTAGGTGTTAGTATGTACATTTTAGGTGCTAATATGTACATTTTATAGTGTTAATATGTACATTTCAGGAGCTAATATGTCTATTTTAGGTCCTAATATGTATATTTTAGGTGCTAATATGTACATTTTAGGTGTTAAGGCCTTTGGGTATAAAAGTGTACCTTTTGAAAAGGTACAGCCCCAGTGACAGCTTTTGTACCTTTTTTTCTGAGAGTGTACCATGATGTATAAACAGTTTTTACCATTACTATGAGATTTTTGGTTGAATTTTTTTTTTTTTTGAGTGAAAGATCATTTCACCAGCTATTAAAACAATCGAATGTAATTAATTAGCAGATTAACATAGTAACCCTGCTTAAACCAGCATAAAGTGTTTAGTTGGTCTGGTTTGATTACAGTACATTAAGTAATAAAACATGTGCAAATGTATCCATTGGTTGTCTTTTGTGTTCATGAAACTGGGGAAACACAAGCAACTTAACTTACCAGTTTTGGAAATATTATGGATTTATTGCACCAGTGTGTGAGACTATGTTGTAGTCTGTGTGTGTGTGTTGTGAGGGCTTGTGGGTGATGTCTGAGGGCAAGGTTGAGTGTAGAGCTTCATTTTGACCTGAAATGTTTGGGGAACTGGGAGAGACGTAATGGATTTGTCAAGAAATGTGTTTAGGCAATCGAGAAAAACTGAAATAAAATGTTCGTGGCACTAAGAAAAAATGGTTCTTTTAAGAAATGATCGGTGAAAGCTTCTTTGGGGAACCAAAAATGGTAAAATCAACTTTATTTTTAAGAGTGTTTGACCTTAAAACCCCCTCAGGCTGGTTTAAGAAAAGACTTGTGAAACTTCTGAAAATGTCGTTTCAATATTTGTTTTTCTGTCCTCAGCAAATTCCCTATTTTTATTTATTTATTTATTTTGTGAAACTGCCTGTCTCCGAGCACAAAAAGAGAGAAAAGGCCTCTGGAAATGGAGCATTCACAGATGTGACAGAGAGACGAGTATATCTTACCCTCATGCCTTCAAACCGGGACAGCGCTCGCAGCGGCCTGAGCGCTCTGAGCGTTCGCAGAGATTTGATGGCAGCAAAGTCGGAGTATCCGAGTGTGTTTGCTACGAGGCTTACTAGAGACACCTATGAGTGACACAGAGCCGAGGACAAAGAGAAGATACAAATGCAGCGTTAATAAAACACACCTGCGACAGTCCTGAGGAAGGAAAACACACGCTTCTGCTCTGTGCTGCGAGGAAAAATCAGGATTAATCGGGATTCGTTTTCTTGGAAACCCAGTTCCAGCGATCAAAGCCGGATCTGCCAGTGATAAATGTCGTCATTGTGTTCTCCCGACTCTTTGACCTGTTAAGGACTGAAGGGCAGTTTAGTGGGCATCTTTGAGCCGTCTAGTGAGCACACTCAGACTCGGGCCCGTTCGGAGCGGGTCTTACCCTCATCCCAGCAAAGCGAGAGACGGCGCGGAGAGGCCGGAGCGCCCGGAGAGTCCGGAGAACACGCATGGTTCCCATTTGGTCATAATTGAACGCACTTGCCACCAGACCAATCACTGAAACCTGTATGAATTGAATTCGTTTAGTTAGAGTTTCTCATGAATTTCATATTATTCATATTAATCCAATGGGAATTTCAATGTAAATGCATTAAATGTGCATTAAGCAGTTTTGAATGCACTTGTGATTTTCAAAACATTAAAATTGTATATATTTCATATTCAAATATGATAAGAACCTTTCACTATTAATTGACAATACATCAAATATTTTGAACCTAAAATATGATATTCACTACAAATTAAATGTAAAAAATATTTCAATGTCAAAGTAAATGAGTCAATGTTTAGAGTTTCTCATGAATTTCATATTATTCATATTAATCCAATGGGAATTTCAATGTAAATGCATTAAATGTGCATTTAGCAGTTTTGAATGCACTTGTGATTTTCAAAACATTAAAATTGTATACATTTCATATTCAAATATGATAAAATCTTCTAAGAACCTTTCACTATTAATTTACAATACATCAAATATTTTGAACCTAAAATATGATATTCACTACAAATTAAAATGTCAAAGTAAATGCATTTCATGAATTATAGTTTGTTTAGAGTTTCGCATGAATTTCCTATTATTCATATTAATCAAATGGAAATTTCAATGCCAGTGTAAATGCATTTCATGTGCATTTGCCAGTTTTGAATGCACTTTATTTAATATATTCCAAATATTAAAACCTAAAACATTATGTTCACTACAAATTAAATGTAAAAAAAAAATATTTCAATGTCAAAGTAAATGCATTTTAATGTGCATTTAGTGGCTTTGAATGTACTTTACCTATTTTTTATTTTATTTTTTTCATATTATTCTAATAGGACACATTTAAACGGCATTAAAATGACTTGTGTCTAAAACATATATACATATATAATATAAATTAAATTATTTTTTAAAACAAGTCAATTGTGAGATTTGGGGCTATTTGACTTTTCACAATGTGTTGTTTCAGATTAGTGGAAAGACATCCAAAATGTACTTTTAAGTGTTTATTTTATTGTTATTTATCTATTTGTGTCTGTAGATTTCAATTTCAGTTCATATATTTAAAGGCCGTTTCCCAAAATGAGTTTTTCCTCCACTTCAGAAGCACTTATATTCACCAAAATTTACAGTTTTATTCCTCTCTATATTCTGAAGGTTTTTACTGAGGGGTTTGTTTATATATCATTTGCCTAATTTTTTATTCCTGAAAGTATGGTGAAAATTAAGTACTTTTTTTAAAAACGTTTTTTTTTTTTTTTTTTTTTTTTGGAAAATTACGTTTTTTTTTCTGATTTATGGAGTGATAAAAAGAGAAATCGAAAAATCCCCTCAGTAAAAAACATTAACTCTAATATGTCAACCAAATCAAATGAAATTTTATCCAATGTTCAGATATTTGTTCTGGAATTGTATGCATATTTACTTACAGTATATAATGCATAATTACGAAAACTTGCAATTCAATTTTTTAAATTCTTTCTGTTCTAAAAATATACATTTTAAGCACATTTTATACATTTCAAGTAAGGTGAAGTGTGTTATTTCTCCAACTCTTACATCACCAAACAGATATGAGAAATTATTTTAACATCAAAAATAATTACACTCTTTACCTTTAGTTTCAAATTCACAGCCCTTAAACCACATATATAAAACTCAAATCCATATTTATAAAAGCACAGTATAAAGATTGTTCACTATGAAACAGTGAATTACAGTGCAGTATCTGAACAGTGACGCAGCTGTGCTTGTTTTGGCTCTTTGGTCACAGTAATTGAATAGACAAGGAATTCTCTACCACAAATATAGAAATGCAACTTAGAAAACTGGAATAATGATAATGCAATTATCCTGAATTAACCCCCATATTTTTTACATTTTGACAATGATTCAATAAACATTAAAATATTTTTTTGGACTAACTCTTTCAAAGGGAACAACAAATTATCGATTTTTTGTATTACTTTAATGTGCAACACTTTAAAAGCACTCAATATTAAAATTAACCTATATGCATTCAATATTTGAACCTGAACACTTTGTTTTAAAAGTTGTGCATAAATTGACATCGAATCAGCCAAGTCAAATATGTCTACTAATGACACTAATGAGATTGTGATGAACTGAAATACAGGACCAAAACAAACAGCACCGTATCACTGAACAACAGCAAAACAATAAGACAATTATTATAAACGATCTTTTGATAACACTCACGCATGTATTTGACTATTATGTAACATAAAAGTTATTCTCCCCATTGAATCTTCCTGAGATCTTAAATGTTTGATAGTAAAGCACTACGGCTGCTGTTAGACACTGGGAAAAGCACTTACGTCCACGATGAGGAAGTCCAGCCAGCACCAGTAGTTGGTGAAGTATTTCTTGAAACCGTAGGCGATCCACTTCAGACTCATCTCTAAGATGAAGATGTAGGTGAAGATCTTGTCTGCGTACTCAAGCACCACTTTGACCACTTTCCTCTGTTCAATGTAGATGTCTTCAAATGCCTTTCAACAGAAGAAGCAGAGTGTTAGGAAAGCACACACACACACACACACACACACACACACACACAGGGTGAGGATGACTTCTCCAGACCTTCATCTGTTCATTCTGTCAGTATTACGAAGACGGAGACGAGCTTGTGACAGAAAAGCAGTGGTGTTTATATCTGATGAGCATGTTAGAAAGAAAGACAGTCATTCGAGTTTGTTAACCGTTTTCATTTAGCATCATTTTAATATTAAGGTTTTGACTTTTATGTTTTCTGTTATCATTCAGTTCTGTTTTTGCCATTTAAAAAAAAAAGTCATTAGTTTTTATTTTTTTTATTTATATTTAATAATTATATATATATTTTTTTATTTTTAATTATATATTTAATTATATATTTATTTATATATTATTTTTAATTTATTTATTTATTTATTTATTTATTTTTTTCAGTTTTAGCTATTTTAGTCAACTATATAAAAATGAGAAATGTTTCTATGTGAAAAAATAAATTTAAGTTTATTTTTATTTCAAGTAACGAAAATGTCCTTTTAATGGTAATAGTTTTAGTTGATGATAATAATCCTGGTTTTGACGAGTGTTAATTTAGTATGATTGAGATAATACAAATTTTATTGCATTTTGAATGGGTTTTTTTTATTACTAACGTTTTAGACTTTTTTTAAGTATGTCTTAGTTTTAATTAATTTTAAATAATTATAATAAATATATTAAAATATTTATATTATTATACATATATTATATTATATTTATATTATATAAATAAATATATATATATATATATTTATATTATAAAATAATAATAATATATATTAGGGCTGTGTAAAAAATAATTGCGATTAATCGCATCCAAAATAAAAGTCTGTGTTTACATAATATATTTGTGTGTGCTGTATATAATTATTTTGTATATATAAATACACACACATGCATGTATATATTTAAGAAAATGTGTTATTCATATATAAAATATTTATATAATATAGATTATGTAATTTAAGTGCAAATAATTCTTAAATATATACATGCATGCATAGGTATTTATAATATATACAAAATAATTATATACAGCACACACAAATATATTATGTAAACACAGACTTTTATTTTGGATGTGATTAATCGCAATTAACTTTTGCACAGCCCTAATATATATTGTTCAGTTAACGATATTTTTATTTCAAGTAACAAAAATATTTATTTTTCATAGTTTTTATGATTTTAGCTTTGGTTAACAGTATCCAATTCCAGGTCTGGACCAACATTATGAGCAAATGAGACATTTTTATTGTTGCATGATGTATTTGCCTCTGTATTAAGTGTGCCGTGTGTTTGTCTGAGCGCTTGTACTGCACATGCGACGTCCAGGCAAACATCTGCGTCCAGCAGACTCTCCACTGGTTTATGCCGACTCTGCAGTTTCTCCTTTTCTGCTTACTTTCTGTTTCCCTGTGTAATCCTTCAAGCGCACGTCTAAAGAACAGCTGCCCGCTGAAGCTGCTGGTAAATGCCACTAAAATACCAGCGGCTCGACACACACCTGGCACCCAACACTGGCATTCGGCCCTCTCTGGGAGTCACACACACAGGCTCTTTAAGGAAATCACCAGTGTTATATAACATTATGCAGCGGTGGGAATATGCTGTTTGCTGTGTTGTGCATAATCCCACAAAGTCAGAACTGGTAATGCTTAAAGTCAACACCGAACACATTTGCTTCGTATTGTCATGCCTCATCAGTGCATGTTATAATAAATCGAATTATATCATATTACAGTAAAGATTACAAGTATAATAACATTCCTTCATTGATGCATTAAACATTATAGTAGCTAATGGACATGAACCGAACACATATACACTAGTACTGTTCAAAAGTTTGGGGTTGGTGAGTTTTTTTTTGTTTTTTTTTAAAGTCTACATTTATTTAGCTAAAAAATACAGAGATATTGTGAGATATTATTACAATTTCAAATCAGTGTTTTCATTGTGAATATGTTTTAAAATGTAATTTATTCCTGCAATTTTTAGCATCTTCAGTGTCACATGATCCTTTCATGATTATTTTCAATGTTGAACAAAGGAAACCTTGATAGATTTTATTTTTCAGGATTTTCTGGATGAAATATAAATATACTGATCACTTTTGATCAATTTAATTAATTAATTTCTTTTTATAAAAAATAATATAATCATCCATATATAATTGTCTTATATGAAACTATTTTAATGCACATTATCTAATGAGCCAAATAGATAATATTTCCTCAATGAAGCATTAATGCAATAATGAAAGTATTATATTATATAGTATATATACAATAACTGCTTAATAAAGCAAGAACGCGCTGCATTTCAGTCTCACTGTCGTCCTTTTCACTCGATAAACACAAAAAGTCAGGCGACAAATGAACACCAATGTTAGTTTAGTCCTAAACTAAGCTTTCAGAACATGTGACTTTACAGTTTTATCCATATCATCTGAAGGTTCGTTCATATTGCCAGGTTTATATTCCTAAAAACATGTTTTTATAATATGCACTTTCTGATTTATGGTAAACAGAGGATACAAAACCTCTTTACCTAGAATATTAAACAATTATCAAAATTAAACAATGGTTTTGAACCTCTTTGCATCCAAAGCTCAGATTGAAGCTGTTCTGGAAATGTATGCAAATTAATGCATGTTTAATTTGATAATACATCATTTGCATATTTAAACAACATTTTGTCTTAATGTACTTTGACGCCATCCGAGATTTTAATGTTTTTCTTTCTTCAGTCGAAAAGAAATGAAGCTTTTTGATTTTGTCGCAGAGCCTCACCGGACTGACACAAATCGCTTACATTACATAAAAAATATCTTCATTCATGTCTATTATTAAGAAATAACTCATTTAGTCAATCTGCTAAAATTATTACGCTAAAAATGTGTAATAAATTCATTTGTTAAGACATTTATTATGGTAAATTCCCTTATACTGAAAATACAAGTCTGGTGATAAAAGTGCAGCGTATAACACTTGACAGTGTTTGGAAGATGAACACAAGTCTAACAGGTTTGGAACGACATGAGTGTGTGTGAGTGATGATTTGTGAGTGTGACGTGAAGCTCACCAGCGCTCCACTGCTGAGGAGGATCATGAAGATGATGAAGGTCTCGAACCAGCTGTGCTCCACGATCTGGTAACACGTCTTCCTCAGACGCCACCAGGCCCGGCCCAGACCCTCCGACGTGTTGACGTCACAGCACTTAAAGTGGCGGACACACACTGCGGGAACACCAGCATTAATATCACTCATTAATTATGCATTCAATCAGCTCATTGTTATTCATAGTTTGATTTAGATTTTATTTTCATATTTATATTTTTAGTGTTCATGTTCATTTTTGTATACATTTTTTTTGGTAATTTCATTATATGCTTTTGTTGTTTTATTCTTAATATATATATATATATATATATATATATATATATATATATATATTGTCAACAATTTTAGTGATACAACTTGGCAAGGCCACATTTCAAATTTTTGTTTAGTATAAGTTTTTCAACTAATATTTTTATTATATTTTATTACTTTATATATTTATATTAAACTTTTTATTTATTTATTAAAATTTTTATTTATTTAATAAACTTTTTATATATTTATTAAACTTTTTATATATTTATTAAACTTTTTATTTATTTATTAAACTTTTTATATATTTATTAAACTTTTTATTTATTTATAAAACTTTGTATTTATTTATGAAACTTTTTGTTATATACACTATTAGACCTTACCAGGTTTTTTACAGTAAAATACTGGCAACACTGTTGCCAGTAATTTACTGTAAAAATGCACTAAAATTAATAAGTTGTATTTTTTAGTTAACTTGAGTTTTAGTGCATTTTTACAGTAAATTACTGTAAAAATATTTTACTGTAAAAAACCTGGTACGGTCTAACAGTGTGTATATATATATATATATATACAATTCTAAATATTTTAAAGAAATATTTTATTTTATTTGAAATTAATTTCAATCAACGTAAATATTAATCAGTTCAATGTGTCCAACTAAAAAGTAATAAAATATTACATAATGTAACTAAATGATAAATAATAAAATGAAAACATATAAAAAATATTTTAAAACATTAACAAAAACTTCACAAAGTAATTCTCTGAAGTAAATTGTATATTATTTTGTACAATTATCATGGATTTTTGTTTGAGTATACTGAGGTCCGTGCTATGACATCATTTCCTGTTGTGTGTTTTTGTCACACACTAAATGAATAAATGCAAATGGCTTCAACACTGTCTAAATTATAATAGTATTTTAAAACAAAACTGCTTCACTTCTTTAACTTTAAATTATACTGTATTGAAGAACATGCCAAACTACTTTATATTTGGTAATACAATAATAGATAATCCACGCATCGATCGCAGACTATAAGTGAGAAGCAGAAACTTTTCCACTTTCAAAACCTCTTTGTTCAAACGCGACTTCAAAAGAGTTCAAAGAGCTTGAAAACACTCCAGAAGATCACAGTTGGAGATCGATGTCTGTGCAACACACACACACACACGTCAGCGAGGGAAGTGATGAAGTCAGCGCTGGCTGCTAAATGGACCTCGCCGCCGCTGCTGTAAAAGGTCTTCGTCTCGCTAATCTGCGGGTCTTTATGTGCCATAATCCCGGCGCTCTCAAAGCTCCACGTCTGTATCAACCGGTCCCTGCCATCGAATCCCATTTGAGCCTCGCGTGCTCGTCAAAGCGTCTCCATTACTGCCATCTGAGCTCTTCCAAATTAACTTATTGCCTGTAAACTTAATAACAGGGTTATGGTAACAGGGTTCTCTCAACTCAATTTGTAGCGATGCCCCTGCGCTCCTCAGACATCTAGCACTCGGGCATCAGCATTCATCAGACAATTAACAACATCAAGAGCGAATCGAGTCTGGAGTATCGGTGACTTCATCATTCTCAGGGAACGGACATGCGAACGCCTGCTTACGAGGCACATTACTGTTCTAGTGCTCATACTGACAGTGGCAATCACTCTAAACTGCTTTTTATATAAACACCAAACCTATACATATTTATTTTATTCCCAGAAAATTTCAATTATGATATATTATGCATTAATTTCTCCATTAAAAGCATTTATTGCATTGTGCTTGTTCAAGCAACCTTTTTAGGCAATCAATAAATCAATAAATAAATAATGTATATTAAGTATTAGTACGTCTATAAAGACATAAATAAGTATAAATAATGTATATTCATCTTAGTATGTTTATAGATACATTTAAATAAATAAATAATAAATATTAGCATGTCGCACAGTTTAGATGATAAAAACATGACTTATATTTTAGAAAGTATTAGTACATCTATAAAGAAATAAATAAGTATAAATAATGTATATTCATCTTAGTATGTTCATTGATACGTTTAAATAAATAAATAATAAATATGAGCATGTCGCACAGTTTAGATGATAAAAACGTGACTTATATTTTAGAAAAATATGGTATATTAAATCCTTAAGTTACCATGCATTCAAATCATTCATTTCTAAAATGCATTACTATTGCAAAATGTAAAATGTAAAGTTTCTCTTCTAACTAGAAAGTGTTTATTGCATTTTTTGGGGGCAATAAAGTCATGTAGGTAGATATTAGTAGTATGCCTATAAACAAACAAACAAACAAACAAACAAAAATGTAAATAAATCAATATTAGTATGTGCATAAAAACGTTATACACTAATATGCAATATACATTTACTGATATACATTAAATTAAAGAATGCATGCAAGTATTAATATGTTGCATGTTTTGATGCTAATATTTAACATAGTTACTATAAAAATCATGCAATAAAATCATTTTACATTTTAAAATGTAAAATGCTTTAATTTTTCTTCTAACTAGAAAGTGTTTATTGCATTGCACTTTTTTTGGGCAATAAAGACACATTCTCCTCCGAGATTTCTGATTCCTGAGTGACTTCTCCTTAGTAATGTGTGAATCTGCCCTTTCACTTCTCCATCAGAGAGCTGTGCTGATTCAATCCAGGCATGTCAAAGTGTGCCGTTATTTCATTTATAGGTGAGAAATCCGATCCGGAGGGAAAGTTGTAGAATTAAACATTCCATTTGGAACCTTCAACGGTTCCGTCAGGTGACTCGTATACAGAGATTCCCAACATGGGACCATTTTATGGATTTAGTTTTAGATCATTCTTTCATTTTAAATTTTCATTAAATATGAATTAAACCACTACTTTATCACCAGAAAAAAAAAATCAAATCTGTTAAACATTCATTATTTAGACGTTTTGGCATAAAGGGATGTTTAAAATGAGTTTATACAGAACATTTTTTACTTGAAAAATTAGAACTTAATATGATTTTGTATTACTAGCACTTCTCGTTTAATTGCCTTGTTTAGAGGAATCTGTAAACGTTAATAATTAAGATTTCAATTGTCTTATTTCGACACTAAAAGCCGCCCTTTAATTTCATGACTTATAATCAAGATAAATGAGTGATCTTTAATCGTATAAAACTATTATAGTCAGCGTGTTTAGCGTGTCGGGATGACTCTGGACCGGCGGGTCGATGCATTCAACAAAATTAAATACAGAGAGTCAGTCATCATCAAATTAACACAGGACCATTTCGTCTCTGACGGGCCTTTTCAAATCTATGCTGACGCAGGACATCCAATTTAATGCCCCATCGCCCTTTTAAATGTCAGTTCATTGGTTAATGTTTTCTATCACATGGCCTGCGCTTGAGAACGCGAGTAAACAGGAGGATCACAGGAAACACTGATCTCACAGGCTTGATACTGCAAAACACCTTCAGAAAAGCTCTGGGTTCATACAACTGTTTCCATCATGAGGAACACTGAAAAGTTTTTACACATTCATTTCAACACATTCGGATCCACAAATACAATCCATAAATACAATCTCCTCAAAGTCTGTTAGTACTTCGCCTGTCAATCATGACGTCACACCACCGCTTTTATACAGTAGCATCACGTAACTAACTAAAAACAAACTTATTTTTAAACAGACACTTGAACTTACATCAGCTTCATAATGATATTTGATATAATAAAAAGATATTTGAAGTGTAATTTAATTGTTCTCACGTGTCATTGAATAACTCGTGGAGGCGGGGTTTGGTGAGCTATACTAGGACCAGCCACCGGGGGGCGATCGAGACGCTTTGGCTTCACTTTTCAGGGCTTGTGCGGCATGCTTGGGTGAAACAGAAAACTCTTAAGTTCTCTCTATGCAAACTTTAAAAACGCTACGGCGCGCAAATGCATATTAAGAGCTCACGCTATAGGGATGTGTGCAGGTATGTAGTCCTTCCCTAAAAAAACAACCCTTGTCTGGCCTTAAAATGTACAGACCATTTCACAAGATGTCTGGTCCAGAAACACTTCCTGTTTCAGTTTGTAACTGTTTTCTTTATTTCACATGTAAAGAAAACATCTTAAAGATGTTGTTTAACTTTTTGATTCAGTTTTAAATGTTCTGTTGGTTGTATTTTATCCCAGCTTTTATGTAGTGTTAAAAAACTGAAACAGGAAGTGCTTCTGGACCGGTGTTGTTGTGGTCTATAACACAGAATGTGTGCATCAGATTACGCACCGTCAGGAAAGCAGTTTTCCGGATCCATGGTTTCTTCGGCCATCTCCGAGTATTCGTCCTCTTCCTCGCCGGGCTTCCTGAGGTCGATGGTGCTGCCCTCTGATAGGCTGGTCTCATCGCTCTGAAAATCACGAGAGCCAATCAGATCACTGGACCGATGAATCTACTTATTACTTACTTACTTATGATATTGTTCACCTCTGCAATCATTCATGATTCCTGGAGAATTAAAAGCAAAACTCTCATTTTGTTTCAGATTTATAAACGAATCATTCGGAGAGATGCAGGATCACGTGCAGGATCAAGCGTTTAGACATGAGCATGACAAGACAAATGTATAGATTTGACATTATATAGGCCTGGAAAAAAATCCTTTTCAAACATTCAGACGATTATTGCATAATCGTGGAAACCCTCCATCTTTATTCTGCATGGTGTGTGTGTGTGTGTGTGTGTGTGTGTGTGTGTGATTTATTCTGCTGTTCAGGGGTGAGCGAGTCTCCAGGTGCGACTTGGTTTCCTTGTCAAACTGTGACACACTCAGTCCATCAACACGTCTGTTCAAACTAGAGGAAGCTCATGCTAAGTGGAGCGTTGACGAGTGTGTGTGTGTGTGTGTGTGTGTGTGTGTGTGTTTGTCTGACTGACGGTGTGAGCTTGTTCAAGGAAATGTAATACCAGACAGCCGAACTGCCCTCCGGATGACAGATTCCCCCGACGGCGCAATAAAACATCCCAGATCATCTGAACTAACATTTGAAAGACCAGTGAGAGTAAAACTGAACTCTTGTGGCGTTAAGTTGATCTGTGAGGTTTAGTTTAGTTTATCTGTGAGGTTTAGTTGATCTGTGAGGTTTAGTTTAGTTGATCTGTGAGGTTTAGTTTAGTTGATCTGTGAGGTTTAGTTGATCTGTGAGGTTTAGTTTAGTTGATCTGTGAGGTTTAGTTGATCTGTGAGGTTTAGTTTAGTTGATCTGTGAGGTTTAGTTTAGTTGATCTGTGAGGTTTAGTTGATCTGTGAGGTTTAGTTTAGTTGATCTGTGAGGTTTAGTTTAGTTGATCTGTGAGGTTTAGTTGATCTGTGAGGTTTAGTTTAGTTGATCTGTGAGGTGTAGTTTAGTTGATCTGTGAGGTTTAGTTTAGTTGATCTGTGAGGTTTAGTTTAGTTGATCTGTGAGGTTTAGTTTAGTTGATCTGTGAGGTGTAGTTTAGTTGATCTGTGAGGTTTAGTTGATCTGTGAGGTTTAGTTTAGTTGATCTGTGAGGTTTAGTTTAGTTGATCTGAGAGGTTTAGTTTAGTTGATCTGTGAGGTTTAGTTTAGTTGATCTGTGAGGTTTAGTTTAGTTGATCTGAGAGGTTTAGTTTAGTTGATCTGTGAGGTTTAGTTTAGTTGATCTGTGAGGTTTAGTTTAGTTGATCTGTGAGGTTTAGTTTAGTTGATCTGTGAGGTTTAGTTTAGTTGATCTGAGAGGTTTAGTTTAGTTGATCTGTGAGGTTTAGTTTAGTTGATCTGTGAGGTTTAGTTTAGTTGATCTGTGAGGTTTAGTTGATCTGTGAGGTTTAGTTTAGTTGATCTGTGAGGTTTAGTTTAGTTGATCTGAGAGGTTTAGTTTAGTTGATCTGTGAGGTTTAGTTTAGTTGATCTGTGAGGTTTAGTTTAGTTGATCTGAGAGGTTTAGTTTAGTTGATCTGTGAGGTTTAGTTTAGTTGATCTGTGAGGTTTAGTTTAGTTGATCTGTGAGGTTTAGTTTAGTTGACCTGTGAGGTTTAGTTTAGTTGATCTGTGAGGTTTAGTTTAGTTGACCTGTGAGGTTTAGTTTAGTTGATCTGTGAGGTGTAGTTTAGTTGACCTGTGAGGTTTAGTTTAGTTGATCTGTGAGGTTTAGTTTAGTTGATCTGTGAGGTTTAGTTTAGTTGATCTGTGAGGTTTAGTTTAGTTGATCTGTGAGGTTTAGTTTAGTTGATCTGTGAGGTTTAGTTTAGTTGATCTGTGAGGTTTAGTTTAGTTGATCTGTGAGGTTTAGTTGATCTGTGAGGTTTAGTTGATCTGTGAGGTTTAGTTGATCTGTGAGGTTTAGTTTAGTTGACCTGTGAGGTTTAGTTGATCTGTGAGGTTTAGTTTAGTTGATCTGTGAGGTTTAGTTCAGTTGACCTGTGAGGTTTAGTTGATCTGTGAGGTTTAGTTCAGTTGACCTGTGAGGTTTAGTTGATCTGTGAGGTTTAGTTTAGTTGATCTGTGAGGTTTAGTTTAGTTGATCTGTGAGGTTTAGTTGATCTGTGAGGTTTAGTTGACCTGTGAGGTTTAGTTGATCTGTGAGGTTTAGTTGATCTGTGAGGTTTAGTTTAGTTGATCTGTGAGGTTTAGTTTAGTTGATCTGTGAGGTTTAGTTTAGTTTATCTGTGAGGTTTAGTTTAGTTGATCTGTGAGGTTTAGTTTAGTTGATCTGTGAGGTTTAGTTTAGTTGATCTGTGAGGTTTAGTTTAGTTGATCTGTGAGGTTTAGTTTAGTTGATCTGTGAGGTTTAGTTTAGTTGATCTGTGAGGTTTAGTTTAGTTGATCTGTGAGGTTTAGTTGATCTGTGAGGTTTAGTTGATCTGTGAGGTTTAGTTGATCTGTGAGGTTTAGTTTAGTTGACCTGTGAGGTTTAGTTGATCTGTGAGGTTTAGTTTAGTTGATCTGTGAGGTTTAGTTCAGTTGACCTGTGAGGTTTAGTTGATCTGTGAGGTTTAGTTCAGTTGACCTGTGAGGTTTAGTTGATCTGTGAGGTTTAGTTTAGTTGATCTGTGAGGTTTAGTTTAGTTGATCTGTGAGGTTTAGTTGATCTGTGAGGTTTAGTTGACCTGTGAGGTTTAGTTGATCTGTGAGGTTTAGTTGATCTGTGAGGTTTAGTTTAGTTGATCTGTGAGGTTTAGTTTAGTTGATCTGTGAGGTTTAGTTTAGTTTATCTGTGAGGTTTAGTTTAGTTGATCTGTGAGGTTTAGTTTAGTTGATCTGAGAGGTTTAGTTTAGTTGATCAGTGAGGTTTAGTTTAGTTGATCTGTGAGGTTTAGTTTAGTTTATCTGTGAGGTTTAGTTTAGTTTATCTGTGAGGTTTAGTTTAGTTTATCTGTGAGGTTTAGTTGATCTGTAAGGTTTAGTTGATCTGTGAGGTTTAGTTGATCTGTGAGGTTTAGTTTAGTTGATCTGTGAGGTTTAGTTGATCTGTGAGGTTTATTTTAGTTGATCTGTAAGGTTTAGTTGATCTGTGAGGTTTAGTTGATCTGCGAGGTTTAGTTTAGTTGATCTGTGAGGTTTAGTTGAACCTCACCCTGTCCTGAGGCCTGTACCATGAAGCTGGTTTAGTTTGTGCCAACCTTGGGTTTTAGGCACCATGAAAGTGGTTTGGCTTTTAGCGTGTTCGTCGCCATAACTCACACTACACGGCTAACCTGGACCGGGTCAGGTGATGCTCATGGTGTGAGGTTGCAAAACGAACTTGGACCAATCAGCTGTGAGCATGCCTGTGTCACATGCCTGATGCCATAAAGTCACTCCACACTACAGATCATTACAGCAAATGATTCTTAAAGACAAAATTCGTCTGTCTTTTAGTAATGCTTTTATAGAATAATAAATGAATATGATTTAGAAATGATTTATGTAAAAGTGTATAACTGTCATTAAAATAATTTTGGGGCATAAAATATGATCAGTGTTTCCAATGAAAAAAGAGGGAAAAGAAGAAGAGAAAAGCAGATATGAGATATGTGACATTAGATATACTAATCGAATGTTCTCTCCATTCAGTCTGAACGTCGGATTCTCACATCTGACCTCCACTTCCATAATCCTCGAATTCTCATTCCCTAAATCCCGCAGCTGTCCTCCTCGTCCGACACACACAGAGAAGCTTTCCTCCGCCTCAGACTCGCTGTGATTGCGGTGGAATATGATACGGTTTCGCTGAGCACTCAGTAAACAGGCCATGACATCATCAATATCGCTGTGTTTTGTGAGTGTGAGGAAGCGTGACGGCAGCTTTATTCGTCTCGCACGCGTCCAAACTCCAGTTTAATGGCGTTCTCGGCGGCGTGCGAGGAATCCCAGCACTGAGGGGGGTAGAGTTGCACAAAGGCCCCGTAAATAATCTCCCGCGGGGGGACAGGGCCACAATGTGAAATCAGACCTCGCTGCGTGCGTGTATGTGTGTGTGTGTCTATTCGACTGACCGCTGATTTAAGAACAAATAAAACCATGCATCACATCCACCTGTTGAGAACCTGTCAATCACACATCCATCCACACACACTGCATTATTACCGTTTACTGGACAAACCGGCGACCCACTGAAGAACACCAGACCTCAACAGAACACACTCCTACACACACTCACACACACTCTCTGATCTCGGACCAACACCAGCTGTGTCCTCTGAACTCTTCTTCAGCTGCGTGTCAAACTAAGTCACGTGTGTGTTACAGTTTTTTCCAATTGCTAAACACAATTTTGCAAACTAGTCTGGTTTTATCAAAATACTTAACACAATTCACAAAACCACAAAATACCTCATATATCCTGCAAAATGAAGCACTGAAGCATTATCAAAATCAAACTTTTGCATGAACTGGCACACACTTCATTCGTATTACCAGATTTGTGCCTAAACAACGACACACTGTTGGGCATCATGAAAAGCACTCCTATCTTTAGTATGCTTTGCCATAATACTAAAATATGTATCAGATTGTTCACATGCACAGAAATATTTGCTGTTGAAACTTCATTTTACAGTAATGTGTTTTTTCAACCCGGTCTCATCCCAAGACGTCATATAACTGACGTTTTGGGACGTCTTTTGACCATACGTCAATATTCGCCTTTTTAGGGCCCCCTTAAACGTCGGTAGATGGCGATCCCGGGCCGTCATACAACTGACGCTTTACCTTTAACGTCGGTTAGGTGACGGGTTAGGTTTAGGTCTGGGGTAGAGTTAGGATCCCATAACCTCATCTACCGACGTTTAAGGGGGCCCTAAAAAGGCGGATATTGACGTATGGTCAAAAGACGTCCCAAAACGTCAGTTATATGACTTTTTGGGATGAGACTGTGTTGGTTTTGTCACTACAGTAAACAAGTCAGTGCAACGGATGCACAGCAGAAATATTTACATGGGACTGGAAAAAAATTACTTTCAAAAAACAGTAAACTGAAAAAGAAACCCTTGCGAAAAAAAAGTTTATTCAAGTGTGCCATTAGTATACTTCTTTTAAACTAAAAATAAGAAAGTATACTTTCAGTTTATTTTTCCTGTACTTCTCAGAAGTATACTTGACATATACTGAGAGAAAAGCAAGTATATTTGTCCTGTTCTTGTACTCAATCTTTTGATCCAGAAATACTTAAAAGTATAATTAAGTATTCAAAGTATACTTGTATAAGTATTACAGTAAAAAAGTAAACTACTAGTATACCCATAAATTCACTTGCAGTACACATGAGATACATAATTATGAACTAGTTGTGCACTTACTGTTACACTTATAGTACACTTAAACATATACTTTTATGTACTAAAAGTGGGCCAATTTAGTCCCAAGCGGTATTAAAATAGTACACTTACAAGTTTACTACTAGTACATAGTGACATTAGTATACTTACTACATAATGTATACTTAAAAATATACTTGAACATTACTGAAGTATACTAAAATGAACTTGAAATGAAGAGTTCAGATGCAAAAGCCTCTAAATGCCATTTGAAATTGTCTTCTTTAATGATGATTTTTATCAAGCTTGTATATTTAAGTTCAGTAATTTCACTTAAATGGCAATGATAATTACCTATTAATTGTTATTTAATACAAGTTTGATAAAAATCATCATTAAAGAAGAAAATTTCAAATGGCATTTAGAGGCTTTTGCATCTGAACTCTTCAAATTTACTTCTTTTTCGTTACAGAAAATATATTACAGTAAAAAAAAGGGGGGGCAAGAAAAATAATGTTTTATAGTTTTATAGTTTTTATAGTGCTTACATCCTGATTGAAGTGTTAACAATTAACCATTGAGGTGTTTGGCCAGATGGCACATGTAATTATTAGCTCTTTAGTGTCATTTTGAACGGTAGTGTTTTGAAAAGGCAAACATGTGACTTTATGTCAGATTGTTGTGTCTTATGCAGAGAACTGTGCTCAGTGCATTTAAAAAGTGGCATTTTGAAATGCAAAATGTGTGTGAAGCAGAAAATGTGTTTAGACTTTTGGAAACTTGAGAAGAAGTTTTGCTCTCTGTGTGTCTGTTTAAAGATTTGTGCTGTGCATGTCATTTCAGTGTGTTAGCAATTGGAAAAAACTGTAAAAAACTCCATCTAGACAAGGAATTGTTCCTGTTTAACTGTAATCTTAACTATTGTAGCGCCCTATTATGCTTTTTTCTGATTTAGTTTTGATGTTCCTGATGTTGTTTTGGAGTCTCCTACGGCGCTGGTCAAAAAAACACTTTCATTTCCTCATAATATCCACCGCACTTCAGTTCTTTCTCATAGAGTCTGAAACGGTTGGATCACAGGCGTTTGTGTGTGTGTGTGTGTGCTCGTGTTTGTCTCTGTGGTTCAGGTGTGACTGTGAGCCGGTGGCGACTCTCTGACATTTTTGTACGGTGAAAAACCTGATCACTGAACCCATGCAAAACACCAGAAACTCCTTGTAAACATAAACACACACACACACGCGCGAGTCAGTGTCACACAGTACGAGTGCAGCGTTGTAAAAGGAAAATGCAAAAATTTCGGAAATGCAAAGTGACAGTATAATGTGAGTCTCAGGGGCGTCTGCATCACTCTTACAGGAGATTCACACGGACAAAACAGCCCATAATAATAACCGCAGGAATACATACATACATACATAATGGTCTATCCATACATCTAGAAATGAATATTAGTTTACCTATAAACAGTGTTGGGTGTAACTAATTACTAAGTAATTTAACTACTTTTCCCTTGAAAATGTAAAGTAAGGGATTACTCTTAATTTATCTGTAATTTAATTACAGTTACTTCTGATGTAATTGAGGTAAATACTGTGTCAATCCGATCTCACAGCGATTCGTATGCATTTTATGAGGTGTCTAAATATTACGACCGCACTCGTACAAATTCGTATGAATTATTGTAAAATATGAAAAAAGTGTGAAATGTCATGAGATCAGACATAAATGTGGGTTTAACATCAAAATGTATTGTCTGATGCTAAAAAGTATGTTTTTATAATGTAACCTTCTCCACCTTGGTCAGTTTAAGGATAATTCATGCAATTTTATAGTATTTATTTGAAAGAATTAAAACAGATTCATGTCTATCCTGGGATATGGGATTTTGAAAGTAATTAGTAATTAAAAGTAATTAAATACTTTTTAGAGAGAGTAATTAGTACAGTACTCTAACTACACTGTTGAAAAGGTAATTAGTGACTAGTAATTAATTACTTTTTTAAACTCTGCCTATAAATATATAAATGTATATTAGTATTAGGTATAACTATAAATAAATAATGTATATTAGTATTAGTATCTTAACAAATAAATAAAAGATAAATATTCTCTATATCCCAAAATAAATCAATAAAAATATATCAGTATTAGTAAATAAAAACAAACAAGAAACAGTGTATATTACATCACAAAATCTTTAAGTAAATAAATTGGTATATCTAAAAATAAATGAATAGAATTAGTCGTGACACGAGTCAGTACGAGTGCATTACTAAAATGCTCTCTGTAAAGCAAATATACAGTATAGTGTGAGTCTGCGTCACTCAGTGTTTATACAGAAACCAGACCTGATTAATGACGCCAGAAGAGAGAGAGAGAGAGAGAGAGAGAGAGCATGAATGAAGACAGACTACAATCAGTTTTAGCTCTGGGGAAGCCCTGATAATCAGCGGCGGAGGAGAAACACACAATAATACAAGAGTTTGTGAAGAGAGAGAGAGAGAGAGAGAGAGAGAAAGAGAGGACAGGTGTGCAGAAAGATAAAAGAACAGGTAAACGAGAAGATAAAAGATGTAGAGGGACAGAATGAGGTGGAACAGGTGTAGTGAAAGATTAAAGAGAAAACAAATATCAGCGGCTCATCAAGTCCCTCGTCACACAGGTGTGTGTCCCAGATTCAGTTTCAGCATCAACATCACAGTGTTTCAGACGAACACACTCATTCAAGGGTCAGTGTGTGTGTGTGTGTGTGAGATCACCCTGTCGAGAGGACGCGAGGAAAGCACTTTCAGGAGTAAAGATGGACATCACACACACTGTCAGCCAGAACGCCTCTGAGTGTGTGTGTGTGTCACTGATCTGCCAGTTAACACATGACTCTGTTGAAGAGTGGACGAAACTCCTGACTCACATCAACATATCAAAACACTATATTCAATTCCATTCAGTTAACGTGATGTTAAAACTTCATGTTTAGACTTTAGATGTTAAGACTTGATGAGAAACTTAACCAACTAACTAACTAACTAACTAACTAACTAACTAACTAACTAACTAACTGAGTAGTAAAATAACTAAAACCAAAATTAAAATAAATTGTAAAAAAAACTAAAATTTTAATTAAAAAGAAAATACAAAATATATTTTGTATTAAACAAAATAATATTTAAAAACAATTAAATGGAAATATTCAAAGGATTTAGACATGGAAATTATTTTTAAAAAAATATTGAAAAAATATTTTTTAAATGGAAATATTAGAACATTTAACTATATTAAAATGCTAAAATATTGCAACTAAAAATGGAAATATTACAATACATTTTTTTAACATACTTTATACATAAAAAAATATATTATACATAAAAAATGGAAAATTTTTAAACAATAAAAACAAACTATATTTAAAAATATAACTAATTAAAAGTTTTTAAAAAAATATAAAATATTAAAAATATAAAAAAATTGAAACATTACAAAATGAAAATTAAATATTTTACATGGACATCTATATTAAAAGATTAAAATATTTAAAAATGGAAATATATTAAAAATATATAAAATATTTAAAAATGTAAAATTGAAAAATTAAAACGATATTAAAATGGTCAAATATTTAGTTGTTTCACAGGTGAGTCTGCAGCACAGGTGTGTGTGTGTGTGTGTGTGGACTCCCTGAGCAACGTGACACGAGCGAGCGGGTTGTCCGTGTGTTACACAACGGCATCATGAGAGGGAATTCTCCATACCCACTGCCAGCGTTCTGCAGATGCCAAGCTGCCAGCAGAGTGCATGCTGGGAAACCAGGACCCCGTGAACCAGGGGCCCTCGCTGGGGAAGAGCCTCCGAACGAGAGTCGTGCTACTTATCCTCACTGTGTGCAACCGTAACTTTGCATTCAGCTTAACTTAAAGCATCTTCTATTATACATTAATTAGTAAAAAATAATAATCAGTAATAATTAAAATAATTAGTAAAAAATTATTATATACAGAATTTAAGTGAAAATCTGAACTAAAAAAAAATTATAATTTTGAGATGTATTTTGTATATAAATATAAACGTTCAAAAGTTTGTGCTCAGTCATTTTTTTGTTTTTGCAAGAAGTCTCTTCTGCTCACCAAATAGAGTAAAATTGTGAAATATCATTCCAATGTAAATCATCTGTTTTCTATGTAAATATATAGTAAAGTGTGATTTATTCCTGTGATTTTCAGCATCATTACTCCAGTCTTCAGTGTCACATGATCCTTCAGAAATCTAGTTATGATTAATTTATGATTATCATCAGTATTCATCTTTTGCAACCTTGTAAATATCTTTACTGTCACTCTCTCTATATATATATATGTGTGTGAGTGTGTGAGTGTGTGTGTCTGAATTCATGCAAAGTCTTTCATAATCCCTCTTTCATAAGCATCTGTGATGTGTGTGTAACACATATGCATGCTGAACCTCCAGGCGCTCGCTCAGGCATATGGCCACGATTCAGTCGGAGAAAACTAATAGATCTGAGCGGGGTGTGTGTGTGTGGACATGATGACCTCCAGTTTTGGGGGTGTCCTCAAGGAAAAACATCTCTGGAGGAAGACGCAGGAGAAAATAGCTGTTGGGAGTGGGCGTTCATCAGCCGAGACAGACGGAGAGTGTATGTCTGATAGACGCTTATTAGCCTCTCTATGCCTGGACTTCCCTGAGGAAGAGACGGAGGGAAACGAGATGCTGAAGGAATGGAGACAAGCTGAAACCTTCGTGATCCTGCTGTTTTAAGAGTGTGGGATTTGAGCCGCCGTGCCGTTACAGCACTTGTTAACCGGTTAAGAAACGGGATTTGTTTAGTAAATTAAATGGACACTAAATGAACCCTCTGGTGTCTTCGAGTGTCGGTCATAGGGATGGGCAGCGATTAATCGCATCCAAAATAAAAGTTTGTGTTTACATAATACATGTTTGTGTAGTATGTATAATTAATTTGTATATATAAATACCCACACATGCATGTATATATTTAAGAAATATGTGCATGAATATATTTTATATATATTTATTCACAATTAATATTATATATAAATATAAATACTTGATATATTAATAACACATTTTTCTTAAATATATACATGCATGTGTGGGTATGTATATATACAAAATAATTATACACACTAAACACACATATATTATGTACACACAAACTTTTATTTTGGATGCGATTAATCACGATTAATCGTTGCCCATCCCTACTCGGTCAAAAATGTTTTTATTTGTTTCAATGAAATTAATGTACTATATTTTAGCTTGATAATGTTTTTTTTTTAATTAAATAGTTAATATTTTTAGGAGATTTGATGGTACTAAATTATTTTTATGCTATATTTATAATCCATTTATTCACTTTTTGAGCGTAGACCTGAAAATTAGATTTCCACTTTGATCTTTTTTCAAAGACAGGATTGAAATATTATTGCTGAAGTGAAAGAAGTGAAATAATGAAAAGTTTTAAAAAGTGAAATTGTTATGAAAAATGTGCAAAGATTCTATTTTAATTTTTTTATATGAATCTTATATTTCCAAAAACATGTTTTACTCTAAAACAGTGAGATAATCAAACGCGGGGAACACAAGTGCGACTATTTTTCAGGACCATTTAACCTGTTCAAATCAAGTCCATGATTTTTCTTTTTTTGTGTTCACATTGCAAGTCCCAAAACCTTTACCAAGTTTCGACCCATTCCAATGAAAAAATGATATTCTGGGGTGGAAAAAAACTAAACTTTTCAGAAGAGCACCAGATTCAGTCAATGCAACTGCATTATTGTGCCGTTAAGCTCACAATCACTCACATGAAACATTAATGAGAGCATCAATGCCACATTTTAAGAATATTATAGATCTAGTCTCACGTTTCGACCATAGACATGAAGTCTGTTCCACTTTGCAATTGTTTTTTTCTGGCCAACGGCAGACGAGAAGAGGCCGTCTCACAGACTGCAGTTTGCGGATGGGTAAATATAAACCAAACATGAACCAAGCAGAATGTACAGTACACTTCAGCGTCACTGACAGACTGGGATATGGTTTTAGTTTAATAAATGTTATTCCTTTTGATAATTAAGCTTGCGAGCCGGCCTTGACAAATGGGGGCTTGTCCGGGATACTTTCATAAATAGAAACCCTTTTCTAAGGGGGAGGGTGTTTAAGTTTAAAGCCTGTACAAACCTCCAGTAAGTATGCAAGATTTAGCTTTACTCACCGGCTTGGTTTCTTCTGGCACCTCCTCTTCCGAGCTCTCGCTCGCGTCCTCCTCGTCCTCCTCCTCCTCCTCTGGAAACTCCACGTCTGACTCTCCGGGTGCGATGGGAACGCTGATGGTGAGGTTGGGGTTGGTCATGTAACTGTCTTCCTCCCCGCCGCGCTCGATGACGGCGGCCGTCCCGTTCCCCTCCACCCAGTGCGCCTGCTGGCTGAGTCTCTTGAGCTTCAGCATGGCTTTGGCCTCCTTCGCCTTCTGCCGCCGCCGCTTGAAGTTCCCGTTGAAGAAGTCGCAGAGCGCCTGCCGGAGCCAGAGCATTCCCCGCTGTATGCGAGCGATGGCAATCTGCAGGTTGTTCATTTCTCCGTCTTCGTCCGGAGACGAGAGGTTGTCCGCGCTGAAGGAGCTGAGGAGCAACGCCAAGAAGAGGTTCAAGACCTGAGGAAATAGAAGCAGAAACATTCAGGAGAACGTGAAAGCTGTGGGGGGGTTTAAAACGCTGGAAAGAACATCTCTCTATGAACGTCAAGGACGATCTCTCTAAATTCTAAATCAGCGCTAACCAACTCTAACCAGTTCTAAACCAGCACTAAACCAGACCGAAACTAGGTCTAACCAGCCCTAACCAGCTCTAACCAGAGCTAAACCATCTCTAAACCATCTCTAACCAGACCTAAACCATCCCAAAACCAGCCCTAACCAGCCTGAAACTGGCCCTAACCAGCTCTAAACCAGCCCTAACCAGACCTAAACCAGCCCTAAACCAGCTCTGCCCAGCCTGAAACTAGCCCTAACCAGCTATAAACCAGCCCTAACCAGACCTAAACCAGCTCTAACCAGCCTGAAACTGGCCCTAACCAGCTCTAAACCAGCCCTAACCAGACCAAAACCATCTCTAAACCAGCCGTAACCAGACCTAAACCAGCTCTAACCAGCCCTAACCAGACCTAAACCAGCCCTAAACCAGCTCTAACCAGTCTGAAACTAGCCCTAACCAGCTATAAACCAGCCCTAACCAGACCTAAACCATCTCTAAACCAGCCCTAACCAGACCTAAACCAGCTCTAACCAGCCTGAAACTGGCCCTAACCAGCTCTAAACCAGCCCTAACCAGACCAAAACCATCTCTAAACCAGCCGTAACCAGACCTAAACCAGCTCTAACCAGCCCTAACCAGACCTAAACCAGCCCTAAACCAGCTCTAACCAGCCTGAAACTAGCCCTAACCAGCTATAAACCAGCCCTAACCAGACGTAACCAGACCTAAACCAGACCTAAACCAGCCTTAAACCAGCTCTAAACCAGCTCTAAACAAAACCTAAACCAGCTCTAACCTGCTCTAAACCAGCCCTAAACCAGCTCTAAACTAGCTCTAAACCAGCCCTAACCAGATCTAAACCAGCTCTAAACCAGCCCTAAACTAGCTCTAAACCAGCCCTAACCAGATCTAAACCAGCTCTAAACCAGGCCTAAACCAGCCCTAATCTAGCTCTTCTCAAGCTTGTTGATTCCCTAATTTTCTACTAAAATGACAAAGATGCTCATTTTCAAACTTTTTAATTACTGAAACTAGGAGTGGCAATACAATAAACCAATAAAATAAAATAATTATATATTATATATATTATATATCTGAGACCTTAAGAGATCTGGTTCTTAACTAAAAATGACAGCGCTAACAGGAAAACAAGCAATATTTGATCTTATTTTACACCTTGTTTGGTCTCGTTTTAATCGTTTTAAGCCGTCGTGCGTCCCATTGGAAGTTTTGCTGAGGCCTCCAGCTCGACACGACTGTCCTCATCATGCAAACATTACAGTGCAGTGGATGTTCACAGTAACGCCATGCTCTACAAAATCACCATCACACTTTAGCACTATGAAGTACATCTATGCTGCTTTCAGGAGTTTGACAGCGCCGTCAGTGTACACTTTCATGCTATGGAAATGAACAGCATCACATCTTTTGTGTTTCTTCCCCTGAAGAAGGAAAGTCGCGCAGGTGTGGAACAGCGTGAGTGTGTAAACCATGACAGAATGATCTAACCCGGCCTTTAGTTTCAGACACAGCGTGCCTTTCCCCCCAGACATTATTCTTCTGTTTGACTGTGTGTAGGCAGTCGACTTCTATACCTGTTCGCATTTCAAACACAGCTCGTTTCTTACGGCCAACTATTCAGGGTCTGAGTCTCTTCCGGTGCTCGTACACCGAGACACGGGTGTTTCTGTCGCAGTGTGAGGCCTGTGAACAGCAGGTGAGATGTGGAACTGGTTTTAAATGTCACATCTACCACCTACACACTCGGAGGGGGTCGACAGGGCCTCGTTCAATGGACAACTGTGTGTGTGTGTGTGTGTGTGTGTGTAGTACAGCACGCTTTGATTAGACATGCACATCAAGCACAGAGTGCCGGTACTTTGATAATCAACTCTAGTGTTGCAAGCAGCTGCAATTTCCTCCCAATAATCGTTCGGCTGCAGCTCATGAATGAAAGAAGCCAATCAAAATTATTGAAAGTGGGATCCCCTTCTCCGAGGATATTCCAATAACACACGCGAGACGCCAGACAAAATGCCAAGCAATATTCTGTGCCTGATGACTGACACGAGTCATTTCTATTAACTCTTTCCCCGCCAAACACGGAATTTTCCGTGTTTAATGAAAAAACGCATCTGCGCCAAACACGGAATTTTCCGGGTATCCGTGTTTTAGGTGGTATACGGTAAGGAAGACCCGCGCGCATGTCCTGAATGATTGCGCAACTCTTTGATCAGAGAAACAGATCGCAATCGTCTCAAACAGTGGAGTAGTGAGAATGTATCAGACAGACAATGCAGAGGTATATGGCTGAAGTACTGGAGGTTAATGGACTCGGAGTCCGATCACTCTTTATTTGATAATTCTGAATCTGATCGGGACGAAGTAGTCAGTGAGAGAGATGCACATGTTCATGCTAGCCATGGACGTGCCGCAGATAGATCGTATAATATTATGACACTATAATATTTATGTGTGTGTGCAGGCATTTATGTGTGGCTGTCTAAATATGAAGGTGTAATTGTCAAATTATTTCTCTCTTTGTGCACATTTACCACATTGTAATATGTATTTGTGTATGTGTGTGTGTGTGTGTCTAGGCCTGTTTATTGTAATTCCAATTATTCATTATTCACAGGTAGAACACAGAGAGGCAGAAGTTTTATTGCAAAAGTTACATTTACCTTACATCCTGGGAAATTTGATATATTTTACATTTATTTTATGTTTTTAATTTATTTTGGAAAGTTTTAGATATGAAGGAAACAACATCTGAATGTATTCTGCTTTTAAATGCACTTGTTTGATAAAAATACCTTTTTCTCAGTTTTTTGTCCAAAATGTTGTGTTTTTGACAAAACCTACCTCTGTTCAAGAGGCAATAAAAAAAGAACAGATGAAGATAAAATAAAAACGTTTTTTTTGCCAAAAAGCAGAGGCTCAGATCTTTATTTTTATATATATCATCTTCATATATTCATGGAAGAAAATATTCAGCAGGGGCATTCAAATTTAGCGAAAATCGTCAAAAACCCTGGCGGTGGCTGGCAACTTTTTTTTAAAACGCTGGCGGGGAAAGAGTTAAAAAAAACTCACCAACATTATTCTGGGATGTTGAATGAGATGTTTAAAGGGATACTTCACCTCTGGAAAGATGAATGTGTATTTAAAGGGTACATATCATGCTTTTAAATCATTCATTTTTACATATAAATCATACTGTTGTGGTCTATTTAAAACATAACTGCAATGCTTGGGTCTAAATTCCTCATTATTATAGCTCCACAGGCCCCTTTTCTGATGTGCGTCTGTGAGCGACCCGTTTCAAAGCGGTCCCTTTAAATAAAAAGGAGATGCGTCACACCCCGCCCGCTCTCCAGGTCGATGAGTTCACGGTCGGTTCAACCCCCCATTATTGTAGTTTGATTAGAGATATACGATTATATACGATAAGAACATTTTTATTCACACGTTAATAAAATGTCAACAACAGAAGACTTGTCCATCAAGCCAGAGCGAGCGAGTCGATAAAGACGACGACGAACCTGCAGAACAACGTCTTCATCATATGGATGTATTGGTATGTGAGTTAACTGTTTTGTGTTATTAGTGAAAGTCGACTATTTCTCTTGTTAAAACAAGATAAATGACTACGGTCTAATCTTACCACAAACAATCTGTATTGATAATATGATACGTTTAGAAAAGCAGCTAAATGACCATTGATGAAACTCAAGAACAATAATACTGCAGACATGTAACGTTACTTCAAAACAAAACAAAGAAAGACAAAGGTACTGCTAAACCATGACCACCATGTGTTTTAAGAAAGTAAAGTACTTTATTTTTATTAACGATATTTACAGCTTATCGAAATGCTCTGTTCGTCGTCTCCAAAGATAGAAGGAATTTACCCCTCATTCAGACGAAGTCGATCGGCAAACCCTTCTGTATAACGTTACTGGCGGAGGTTGTTGAAGTGGGAATCCTTGAAGGTCACTACATCCAACAACCGAACATTTTGACTTGCCCTCTCGTAACTTCTGCATCATTGAGCTCGGACTACAAAATCAGAGCGAGAAATAATAATGGTCGGACCGGTAGTCGATGTCCTTATTCGTCAGTTCTGCTGCAAATACGGTAACGTGATAGTTCAAAAAACGTCATAGACGATCTGAACGAAATCTGAACAGGTTGAAAAATATGACCAAAACAGAATATAAAGATATAAACGAAGCACCTGAAGAGAATAATTTAATCTTTTCTGTACTTATAAACACTCCAAATATACAACAAAATGCATTTAAGGGCTAAAAAAGTGGATTTTGCATGATATGTCCCCTTTAAAATGGGTCATTTATGTAGAAGAATATGCCACATATGACATGATCTATTCATATATGTTTTGTTTGTTTTATTATTCATATATAATGTGTTACTGCTTTGGCAGCATTGTGTTACACAGTCATGCTAATAAAGCTAATTTGAAATTGAAAATGGAGTCGGAGAGAGCGTGATTCTCTCTCCGGCTGGTGCCGGTCGGGTGTGTGTGTGGGGCAGAAGGGTTGCCATGGCAACACATTGTTGTTTCGCTCACCTGCAGAAATAGTTCTCACACGCTCGCTCAGACTGTGTTGCATTGTTCACCTCGCTGCTGTTGCCCTGGTGCAAACCTCCAGCCAGACTCATATATCAGAGCCGTGCACAGCTCAAAGCTTCAGCATTGGCCAATGCCAGGCGTTTACTTTTATTTGATTGGAAGCAGAAACACAAAGCTCAATTTATCGCATAGAGCGTCTAGCCACTGCCTCTGCTTTCGGTCGGTCGGATCCACACATCCAGGATGTTTTGCACTTTATTAAGCAAACGCAAAAATCTAGCAATTGCAACATTTTCAGTGATGAACAATGAAGCTGAATTTTCAGCATCATTACTCCAGTCTTCAGTGTCACATGATCCTTCAGAAATCACTCTAATAGGATGATCTTATGCTCAAGAAACATTTATGATTATTATCAATGCTCATATTATTTTTTTTAAATATTCTTTGATGAATAGAAAAGCACAACATTTAAAAAAAAAAAAAAGAGTATTATAAATGTCTTTACAGTCGCTTTTGATTTATTGAATGCACCCTAGATTAATAAAAATATGTCTTTCAAAAGAGCGCAAACTTGTGAAAGGTATAGTTACAAATCAACTCTCCGTGTGATTATTGCATAATATTACTCAAAAGCTAAGTATTTAAATGTCTGCTTAAAGTGGATCTAATCAAATATACAACATGCATATAGAATATACACTGTAAAAAATTATTGTAATTTTTACAGTAAAAATGCTACAGTGAAAAACTGTTAATTGGTTAACAGAACCTTTCCTTACTATATACGGTAAATAACTGTGATAGATCTTATGGTAAATTTCATGTAATTTTACTGTAAAATACTGTTAAATTTACAGATTTTAAAGTGAAAATGAACAACTCATCGTATAATTTACAGTGAAAAAACGTAAATTGACATTCCCACTATTCCCTGCGTGACACTCCACACTTGATGTATTTTTGTTGAAATAACTTGTTTCTTCATAGTTTGCTCAGTCTCTTTCTAATCAGTTAGGTACATTAGGGTTTTATGTGACATTTAATGTTGTTAAATTAATGTTTACTGCCTTTTTAAAATTTCATGTGTGTTACCATGATGGTGTTTAATGTTTGAGTGAATGAAACTGTGCCGCTTCTGTATATTAATATTAAGTTTCTTGTGAAAGAGCTACATGTGATGAGTTTCCATATATCATGTGACTCTTATTACTGCTGTGATTGATGGATGTCAGTATATTACTATGGTATAAAACAGAAATTAACACTTCAAATGGTTGATAATTTAACAGTATATTTTAGATAATTAAATACGGGTTATTTCTGTAAATTTTAAGTTAAGCCTGTAAAACCTTATTACCGTAAATTCTTGATACCATATTTTATACGGTAACTTTCTGGCAACCACAGCTGCCGGTATTTTACCGTAAATTGAACACATTTTTTTTTTTACAGTGTAGATTAACAATATATAATATAAAGTCGGTTCTGTCGAAAACCAGACGTCACACACACACACTTGTCCTGCTAATAGGAGACGCGGTGCTCCGGTTACAGTTCCTCTGTGGATCACAGTTTCCACACAGTGTTACGTTCACTTGATAACAGTGTAAGCGCTGAATTATTCGTAAGCCTCTTGCTGACATTTCAATAATTACGTTTGACGCTGATGCCCAGAGGTCACGGGAGTTTCACACACACACTGTTGATGCAAACTCAATCTGGATATTCAGTTACGCCTAAACTAATCGCTAACACTTTGCACTTTAAGTGGACAGAATATCATAAAAATCTGAATAATCAAACTAATTCAAAACTAGTCAAAAATGGACATT